>VWYI01021263.1:0-48616 GCA_013399455.1 Anthoscopus minutus | reverse complement strand
ACCCCATAAGTTGACAATGACCCATTGACTCAATGAAAGAAAATGGGAGGAGTTTCACAACAGCAGAGTTTTTTTCTGAACCGGGCAGCTGCTGTTTTGTGAAGATGCAACCCACAGAGAGCTGTTCTTGTGGACATATCTCCAAGGTGTTGAAAAAGAAGACTCCTTGCCCTATGAGAATTGAAGAAAGATTATTGTAGAAGTGATAACTGATTTAAAATCCCAGATTTTGTTTTATCTTTTCAGGTGGGAAGAAAATAAGTGGGTAGGGGAGAGAAGTGTTCTAGAAGTTTCATTTGGACTTTTCATTTTGTTTTTTTCCTAGTTTGTTAATAAATTTTCCTTATAGTCTTAAGTTTGAGCCTGTGTTTTTTCCTTTCTTCTAAAATCATATCTCACAACAGAAAATAAGTAGGCTAGTGAGTTTCCGCTAGCTCTAAACCCACAACAACGCAAAACAAGATATAAATTCTTAGATCTACACATTAATTCAGATTTTATATTTTATGTTGCTATAAATGTTTTTTAAACAGTTATTTCAGCATACTATTTGTTAAAGTAAATTTAGAGAGCCACTACTTGTAATTGATGATGCGATGGGAAGAGCAGGATACCAAATACTAATAGTTTCTGTCACTCTTCCCCTTCTATTGTAATATTTTCGTGCTGCTAAGTACTTGTTACAAGTCTTATTACTTGTTGGCCAAGAACAGTGCTAAGAAGTCCTAGCCAGGTACGTTTCCTGCACTTTATTTTATTCCTCAGCACTGTCATTAAATGACACAGTTTCTTCTCTGTGATTTCTCTGATTACAGTTCCTACCACCTATTTTACTACTTGCAATCCCTTCATCATTTTGAAAATCCTTTCCCTCAGTTTTCTGAAATTCTGTCCAGCCTTGGTGACTGTGCAATTGAACTTTTGACTTGTTCTTACTACTTTCATTTTTCTAGGCTCCAGTATTTGCCTTGTCTTGTAGTAATTTTGTTTCTTTTTGTGTAAGTGCTGCTTAGAGTTAAATGCTAGTCATTATTTTGAAATCTGACTTTGCATTCCTTTTCACAGCATTTGTCACCAGCATCTACTTTACTACTTGCTTTCTTTGATTGTCTAAAAAGAAGTCAAATCATTGAATCCTGTGTTTACACCCTTAAAAGAATTTGACTTCTACATGCAGGACCTTAACCAGCTCTGTGCAACACCACTTACTCAGAGCTGTAGAACGATTGTCCAGGACTGTGAACATTTGTCCATAGTTATCATTTGCCATGGCAGACATCAGGCTTCTCTTCCTCTACCAAACCCTGCCTTTAATCCTTTTCTAAAGTTTTGATTTCCAAATTAACTTTTAAGATGACTGAGGCCATCTCTGTGACAACACATGTCGGCTTTAATTTAACATGCATTTAGATAGAGTTAATGGCAATCACATCTGCTATAGCTAATGTCTGCTACCAGATAACTGCTTGCATTTTCCATCCTCTCTTTTAGTCAGTATACCGCTCAATTTTAATTTCAGTTTTGTTCACATTGAGAGTGTTCCTTCATGTTTAATCCCATGTATGCATGCAGTTCTGTTATGTTGAAGTCACCCAGACAAGCTGCAACTTCACTGTCTTCTTGTTTGGCATTGACATTCACCTGCATTAGTTTATTCTTTCGTTTGGCTTTTATGATTTCACTTGTCTGAATTTTATATGGCAATTGTAATGTAAACCTCCCCTGACTTTACAGAATTGCTTGCATATTCCCAGAAGTGTATTCAGTGTTCTCTGTTGTTTTCTAGAGGATAAATTTGAGTGTCTCATGCTGGAGAAAACAGTATTAATCTTCAATTCTGCAGAGGCCTCTGCGAATGATTCATTTACCAATTGTTTAAAATAACATGGCTTGGTAGAGGAAGTGATTAAATAACATCTGAGATACATATTACTCCTAACTAAATGAACATTTAAAGATTGATTCAGGTACAGAGATTAAAATACCCCAAAGCCAAACAAGCCCACCTTCCCTCCTTAAACAACAAAAGAACTCCATAAAACTACAATGTTAAATAAAACATTTCAGATGTCTATTATATATTTTTATTCTAATCATAGACATTTTAAAAACATTTTGGGTATTAGCCTAAAAATTTCCTTCATGCATCACATTCTCTATATAGCTATTAACAGAAGGTAGCAGGTTTTTAAAAGGAAGTAAAGGTATTTATATTGTCAAATCCCCTGAAATTCCATGAGATTTAGTCACCTCAAAAATGGTTGCAGAATGGAGACCCATGCAGAGGACTCCAACCTTATTATCACTTGGAATGCAAAAATGTTTTTGGAAGAAGATAAGTCATACTTCAACAAATATTTTCAGAGGCATTTGGAAAGTTTAATGGTATCATGATTGAAAGAAACTCCCTTAGTGTCAAGGATAAGAATATCCCAGCCCTTTTTCTCTTGTCTTTAACTGTTGGCAAATTCAGTATTTTTCCTGTCACTTATGCTTATGAGAGTACTTAACCTTTGGCTCCTCTCTACATTTCCATGTCAACAGGATGGAAATATCCATCCTGGATATCCAGAACCTTATTTTAGAGACATCTCCCCCTGCCTGCCCTGTTATTCCTTTCATCTTGATGCCTTGCCTGTTTCAGTCTCTCATCATTTATTTCATGCCATCTTTAGAATTCATTTTGCCCTGCTTATCATTCAGAAAAACTCCTAACACTTCTCAGACATTTTCACTGATTTGTTCTCATCTTGGATATCAAACCAAAGTTCTTACAATTGTCTGCTGGGCTCTGCATGATTTATGTCCTTCCTGCCTCTATGAACCTGTTTCCTTCTCTGCACCCATTTCTATGTAACTCTACCTTTATTCATTAAAAAAAAAAACTAAATTCCTGTACATCTGTGTTTCCTTCCTTCATGTCACCCCAGATCATCCTCTCTGTGGGTACCTGTATTGCCTAGAGTTCTTGTCCATAGGAACATGCCAGGCATAAAAGTTTGGATAGAAACCATCAGATCATGTCTGATCTTCTCTACATTATAGTCCCTAGCATTTCATATGCTTACTCCTGATAGCTGGGTGTCAACACTAGGATTAGACTAAGATAATGATCAAAATTTAATGGCATATGTAGTGAAGGAAAACCCCTCAGGATGTATTGTTGAACCTTGCTAACTTCAAATGCAGTATGAGGGAAGATCTGATGTACCATGGGATGCAGTTTTAATTTTCTTATCCATGACTCTTAACGGAACTCAGCAATAGAATTACTGTGTTTGTGAAAATATGTTTGTTAATAGCCTTTTGATGGTTGCAGGTCTCTCATCTCCTGCTTCTGCAGTGTTAATCTACAGCCCTCCAAACACTGTGTGGCTTTCTCTGTAAAGTGGAATACACATATAGCGTTTCTTCAAAACAACCTTCAACAAGGTTCGGGATCCTTCAACAAAAAGGCAAGAACCAGAATATACTTCAGTACATTTCCTACGTACCCATTTTTAATAACAAAATATTGGAGCACATTCACAATTATCAAAACCTTTTATCAACAGGAGATAGGGTTCATTTTCAATGAAAGCATCAGATTTGCTAACCTGATGCTTCCCTGGTATTTATCACTTACAGTGTTACAACAACACTTCTTAATTCCATCCTTTTTCAAATTTTTAGCTGTTGATTCAATTACACACATGCCATGTGAATTTAGTATGGCTTAATACAATCAAGGTCTGCATCAAGGAAAGCAGTAATTGCAACAGAGTCCTAACTGAAATTTGCTTTTTGTTTTTCTGAAACCTTACAGCAGCACAGTAGTCAGCAAAAGCATCCCTTGTCAGCTACTGATCACATTTATATGTCCAGAATAGGGAGTCATGGCTAAACTTAGAGAATTGTGTCGAGCTGGGGGCTAAGTTCCAGATCTTCCTCTGAAATTTTGCTTGTTTTGAAGTCTTAAAATGGAAGTGAAATTTTGTTTCCCCAGCCTCTGAAATTTCTAACACACAAAAGGGAAGACAAAACTAATTTTCTAGTAAGTGTCCCTATTTTCTTAAACATACATCAAACCTAGACACAGGAAAGTTATTCAAGGAATGTTTACAGAAACCATTTGAGCGCTTTCCAAGCGCTTTCTCATTCTGCTTAACATCCCAAATAATTTGAGAACAGCGTCTTTCACTGTACTTATTATTTCCACTTCTGATCTCAATAGTGAACTATTGAGATCATACTGTATGACCTGTATGTTCAACTGTGAACATACACATTTTGTTTTAGTTTGAGTTTAGCAATAGTGTACATCTCAGCAGTCCTGCTTTTACCGGAGCCATTTCACACAGGCCTACCAACAGTTCTGCAACTGGACTAAATACTAAAGTTGTGGATCAGATGTACAGCAGAATGCAGACTGAAGCTGTACTGATGCAAGAGTAACAAAAGTTTGATCCCTGCACTCCAGGTCAAAGAAAGTAAGTGTTTCTGGAACAGCTCCACAGGCCTTACATTTTGACCCGCTAGACATTAAAATGAAGACGGTCAACAAAAGGAGGGAGGAAGTAAGTTTTATAGGGATGAGTCCCTCTTGGATGGAAACATTTGCTTCTCCCTTGGCTAACTTAAGCATCTCAATTGGTGTCTCTGTTAGCTTCCTGAATGTACAAGGAAAAAATTGTCTTCTAAGATAATCTGAATAAAAGTTGCTAATATATCAGAAATTACATTTTGACTATTCCTGCACAACACACCACAACTTTCTGATCTTTTCTTTCTTTTCAGTCTGGGAGTTGTTCTGGATAAAAACAAGCAGTACACACAGAAACATATCACCACATACCCTTTGATAGCCCAATTTATGACAACAGAGTAAAGCAAAATCAACTAAAGAAGCAAAAAGGAAAGCCCTGCCAGTCAAAGTTCAGAAATTGCTTGAAAGTCACCAGTGGTGACAGGAATTCATTGTTCTTTCTTTTTCCATCGTTTTCCTGATAGCATTGGGGAATATCAGCAAGAGTTTCAGGCACATCTAGAGGATAAGTGCAAAAAATGTGTCTTGAAGCGAATGTATCAGCTAGGAAACCTCCTGTCCCCACTCAAGGAAGTGGTCAGGAAATCCATCAATCACCACATCATCTGTTATTACACTCTATTTTCCAAAAGCCGTCTTTGTGATTGTCCTCAGTTCCCATGTCTAAGACAGCAGCTGGTTCTGTCTTTCCGTATCATGCTTGTTACTCCTGAAGAGACCAAAACAATTTTGTCCATTTCTGCATGACGGCTCCCTCTTGCCATTTACTCAGAACAGCCCAGATGTCTGCTCTTACAAGAATCTTCTGCAACCACTTTATCTTCTCCTTCCTCATTATACCACATATAGTCACAGAACCAGCTACAAGAAAAAAGGCCAACCCACCACTTCTTCATGTGCACAACCAAAAGGGAAAAGAGCTCTAAGGACAAAGGCAGGCAGAGAAGTAGGGTTCAGTCCATGCCTGCAACTTTAAAAGGCTTTAGTGATCATCACCCCTTTCTGCCAAGGATAGGCCTGGAGCTCATGACAAACACTTCTAAGCCCAGCACAGTGAGTGTACTTCCAGGCCCAAAAGGTCCTAAGCAAGAGTTCCAGAAGTACAAAGTGTATTGATGCACATCCTCTCAGGAGGAGGGATGTGTATCCCTTCTTAGCTTTAATAAACCTGCTATACCCAGCAGATTTTCTTCATTTGTTTGTCCTGTTAATATTAATCTCACTTCCCAGTTTGGGTATCCTATCTGATATTGTGGAAAACATTTGCCTCAGGACAATTGTTACTTATATTACACATACTGATATGACAAGACAGTGTGACTTGAATTACCACCCTGTTTGGATTATAGTTTTTACAATTTCTGAAATTCTGATTTTTTAATAAGAATCCACTAGTTTATTGCAGTTAAAAAGCTGTTTGGGTCTCATGGAAATTTATTAATATAGATAGATTAATACTGAAGTGCTTCTTTTTACATTAATTAAACACCAAGATATGCATACTGAACATTTGCAAAGTACATATAGCAATTGTCCCAATAACATTAGCACAAATATCGTCTGCTGCAATCCAGCACAAAATACATGGACGTAACTATTACAAACCATCTGGTGACCTGGCACTTGCTGGTACAGGCATAAAATTTTAATTAAGTTTTATTATCAGAAAGTGTAAGTGACAGCTCCCACTTGAAACCTCAGAGCCAGTAAACTGTCCACATAAAGAGAAGGATGTCACCCTGTTAATAGGTTGGATCACACTGCTTGATTACATACTTCGTAAGTAATGTGCTCCTTCCCCGTGTTCTTAGGCATAAATTGCTTGTGCAGTTGGAATTTTAAGAGGAACTGGCCATATGGCAGGTAAATTGGGAAACATACTGCAATTTACAAGAACAAGGCAATACAATAGATGAGTCACTTCTTCCCCAGGTTTGGCATTGCAGGATTGCATCTTGTGTAAGATAAAAGCCCAAAGGAAAGACTGTATTGTAAGAGTAAGGCTATTCCAGCTACCTCTGCGCCTGCATTTGGGTTTACCTGGTGCTGTGAAACAAAGCTCAAAAGCGTAAGGAAACTTCTCTCCTGCCCCAGCACTCACCTTACTGTCAGACAGTGATTCACTCAGGTGTTGGTCTTCAGGGTCCCAAAATAGCAGTCCATCAGTACCAGATGAACAAGCCATAGATTTCCTGTCTTCTTTCAGACATTGGTAGCTATTACTGCTATTTTTAACATTTAGTATATAACACTAAGAGTCTATCAAAAAAAAGTCACCTCATCCAAAAATGGTTCATCTTTTCTACATTACAGGTAAGTTATAATTTTACTTCCACTAAAGGCATCGGCTCTGCAGGTACTGACCCATGAAAGTTACTAAATATCTCAATTTTGCAGTCAATAAACCAATCTGTGATTCAATCACAAGCACCTGGAGAAGGTCTGTTCTGCTTCTACCATCTCAGTTGCCCAAGCCAGAATCAGAATTTGCAAACAGAAAAATTAAATCCAGATTGTGACCCTTTGCACTTTGGGTTAATCCAAGAAAATTCCACAGATCCACACTGTTGAAGAGAGTTACGGTTTCAATCTTTGGAGAATTTCTCCAGTGCACTTTCACAAATATGCAGATACACTTGACTTTGCAATATTAACCTTGAAGTGTCCATCAGCTTAAGAAGTAGAGGGTTTCTCTACATTCATTTTTAAAGCTTCAGCAATTCTCTTTTAGCAAAATTGCACAGACAGAAATCACTGCCATCCTCAGCACAGCCAAACAATCACAGCCTTTCGGTCAAACTTCATCACACAAATATAATGTTGGTTAGTGCTTATGTTTATGCTTTGGGGGCATTTTATGTTAAATAATGTATTTTTCACTCATAAAGTTATTTCTTTTAGGCCCTATGTTTAGTAAGGCAGCAAGCTTTATACAAACAGAAACTACTGTCAATGTTGAAAAACCCTAACATAAATTGACTCCACTCCTAAATTCAAGCAAACATCAGTAGCATAATCCTTTTCTCAGAGTAAGCTCTGCTTGGAAACTAAATGGCCAAAGTGCTCCCAAGGGCAGCAATTAGTATTTTAGCCAGTGGATTCATGCAAGGAGACTTGTAAATTTAATGAATTCCCCAGTAGTCAATCCATCATAGTCACTAATATGCTGGAAATCTTGCTACTGAAAATGTTGCCAATACATTATAAGCCCTCATTTATTGCCTTAAATTTTAATTCAACGAATTCTGCATATGAACTCTTCTCAGACAGTGATACTTTGTGCTAATGCAATCATAGATGGGCCTTTTGGGAGCATAACAGCACTGAACTCAGTACACTTGGCAAGACATCACTGGGAAGGCAGGACATTTCTCACCCAAGATTATCTCTTACCTCCCTAATACTTGTGCTTCTGAACTAAAACATAATTAGATCCACCCCTTCTGGGCTTCATTTTATGGATTAGAGGAAAGCACAGGGGAGAGGTCTGAGGGAAAACTCAGGCTCCCTATATATTCAGCCAGCTTTTAGACATCAATATGGAAGTGCTGAATTCAGTAGTGACATACAGAACTACAGGCAATAGTGCCTGAAGAAATTCAAAATTCATCTAACCCACCCCCTTGCCCTAAGGCAAGGCAAAAATCAACTTGTAACTATATCAGACCTGAGATTTTTGTCTAGCTCTTTTTTAGAAAAAAATGAAAAATCAGTAAGAGAGAGTATGCATCATCCCCAGGTAGCATGTTGCTATGCTTAATTATGCTGGATGTAAAAAGGTTTTCCCAGGGTCAAACCTCAGTGTCCTCGGATACAACTTAAGTCAAATATGTTCCCTCTTATTTGCCACAACGAGAGAATTTTTTCCCTTCCTCTTTAAGAGAGCTTTCTGCATACTTAGTTCTTGTCTTTCCTCTGGACCAAGCAACCACAGCTCTTTCAGCCTTCCCTTACAGGCCACTGGTCGTTCGTGTTGCTTTCCAATATGCGCCTTACAAATTTTCCTTGGGATACAGTATCCTAAGCTGTATACTGACACTCCAGTGGAAGAACCTCATAGGACCTTGCACACCTTTCTGTCTCCCCTTGTTTAGGATTACCTGCAAGTACAATACCCATGCTCCCTCTTCTATCAATTAATTTCTAATGAAAAGACTGAGTATGCCCAGAGTCATAGCAGACCCAATGCCTCACTACTGCTTACCGCCATTTGATCAGTGACCCATGGAGAACTATGTGCTAAGAACACAAAACCAGCCACATGAGACATTTCACATCCAGACCATGTTTCCCCAGCTTATCTGCAGGAATGTGAGAGCATTCTAATGTCAGGGCTCGTGACATCTATTGATCCTCCCCATCAAAACAGTCTATTTGGTCATAGAAAAAAATAGATTAGTCTGAGATAATTTCTTGACAAATCCATGCTATTATTCCTTTCCTTGTCAACGTTCAAGCACTAATACAATGTTCATGTGATTATTTGTTACAGAATTTTCCCTCACAGATTTCCAAAGGGAAACCGGCAAATAGAGGTAATTGGTAGTAAGGACATAGTGTCCAGAAAAACAAATGGTGACTAAGGGACCAAAACATACCTCAGTGGGTTATGTCTATAAGCAACCAAAGATCTAATAGAACAAAGTGCAGTTAAATGGGAAAAGCCCCAAACCTTTAAGTGAGACTAATAGAAATACTTTATGTTTCTTACTTATCTTTAGTCATTGTTAAGGTAGACTCACCAGAACACACAAAAATTTAATAATGATAACATTAAGCCATAGCAGTATGATCAGACTCCTTCAAATCCCTAACAACTTTGCCTTAAAAGGATAACTTAGCTGCTATCAAACTACACTAACAAGACATGCAGTTCAAGAGACTCTAAAGAGAAGTAAATAAAGTTGCGTTTCAGCTAAATAGAAAATGCATTTTTATGTAGGCTGGAAATGGCTTACAGTAAAAATTTCATACCATCTATGCTTAGGAAGAAATTTCCTTTCAGATGTAATCAGAAAGAGCACCAAGCACCAGCTCTTGCTAGCAACAGAAGAGCTCAAATTAGAAAGGAATTTGAATGCTTATGGGGACATAGTACTTGGGCTATGTCAAAAATAAGAAACTACACAGGCCCAGTGCACAGACCTGTGCCCTGGTACATGTACAGCCATGCTGTCTTACAACTCACCAGCTGGGCTTTAGTTGCACTCAGCAGCTCTATCCCACATGTGCAGGCTTGGGCTGGGGGAGAGCATGGGCTGTGGCCAGCTCCCAGGAAACAGACCACATAGGACTGTCTCTGTCTAGAAGAAAAAGAATGTGAAGATGTTTAAAAGATCACGACTCTTCCACTTGATGATGGGCTGGAAGATAAACACAGCCTGCCGTATTTACTATTAGATATGTAGCCTTGGAGACCAGACTGGAAACAGAAAATGTTTCCTCAAGTGGTGTAAAGCACCATACTGAGAATCTGGGACAAATTCAGAGCAGTCCCTCAGTGCCATCTCAATGCTGTATTTTTGGTTTAGCCTGGAAGTAGCTTGCTCGCTGCCCACATCAAAGGCCGGGCTAGGCATCCAATGGTTCGTAGAGAAAGCCCAAGGAAAAGGAGTCAAATCCCTACAGGCCTTGCCCACAGATCCTAGTGCATGCCTGTGTACAGCAGCACACCTCCCTTTTCTTCCCATTTAAGAACTGCATTTTCCTCTTCATGCTATGGCAGGTTCCAGCCCACAATCTAGGAGAGATTGGTATAAACCTGGTTTCCATATGGAAGGACATAATCTTAAAGTTAACTTTTCTGCCCAAAGGACTGGGCCCCTTCAAATCCCAGCTTTCGTGGTAGAGAGTCTTGAATGTAGCTGGAAGGGCAGACATTGCAGCTCATAACATGAACTTCAAAAATAAAGCAGAAATGCTCATGCTTACAGCTTCCATTATCTCCACTCTTTACCTCTTTTTGGAGGTGAGACCTCTAGAATTCCTCTTCATTCAATCTAGTAGAACCAATTCACTTAATCATTGAATTGAACCTCTCTCTGCTATTTATTTTCATTTGTGTATCGCTTGATTACCTTTTACATTCTTACCAACGTTTAAGCATTCTCTCTTCAAAACTGTGCAAGCTCTTTCACAGCTGGACTCAGGTTATATTTTCTGCATATAAAAAGCTACAACATCTTTTCCTTCTTTAATTTTTAAAACCGTTTGGATTCAAGACAACACTGTGTTACACACATCATGCAAAAGACAGATAGCTTTGCAAAACTTTTGAGTTTTCCATTCATTCATTTTGACCATTAGCATTTTCATGCCTAGAAAACAATTCTTAAGAATTCAGTTTATTGTCACCTGAAAAACTACTGTCTGTTGAGCACCAGCATGAATAAAACTGAATGACAGCATGATCAAAGGCAAAAGTTAGATTCTATGTCTCAGCAAACACTGGTGGAATCTATAAAAACTAAAACAAGATTCTGTAGAGTGCAAGAAGAGAGCACTTCAAGATTTCTTTTTTAATAAATGAACATTTAAACAATAATATTGTTAAGAAAAGCATATGGCATACAACAGATGGACTGACATTTGCATTTCAGTAAAGGAAGAGAGCTTTGAAAGTTAGAAACTTTAAAACTAGCAGCAGAATTTGCAAAGCTAGAACAGAGCTACAGCATGCCTTCCTTCATTGCTTATGCATCACTCCAGCTTTAGTAGGATTAATAAATCATTCTGAGCCTTACATTCATGGTGAATTTTTTTAAAATATTGTCAAATAGATACTTAACTTCTATATTTAGAATTAATTTCACTTTAACCATCCAAAATGTAGCCTAAATACACACTTAAATATGTAATGATTGGGGTAGGACCTGCAATTTTTCACTTTAAATTTGTTGCACAATTCCCTACTTTGCAAGGGAAAAAGACAGCAGCACCTATAATGTATTTTTGCATTTTTGATTCAGTTTAATTTCACTGTTCATGGATAATCCTTAGATGTGATACAAGAGCTTCTTGTGTTTTTTCTTAATACTTCCTCTATAGAAAGCTATTCCATAGTGACTGGGTTAGCACAGAATGCATTTGTGTGATAGGCTCTGTTTTCTATAGCACATCGTAAGAAATTAACTTTTGACTCTAAACTTCTTTTCTCAAAAGAAAAATAAGCTAAATCTGAAGTAGATTTGCTCAGATGGTTTGGGATTCCTAATGCTTTAAGCATGGATATAGAGCTTATGATACAGTTCCTATTACATTATTCAGGTTTGAATCTACTGTTGAAAAAGTGAATTTTTAACTTTTAATATTTTGTAAACAAAAGTTTAAAAATTCTTTACTAAGTCAGATTTCTCAAGGTCTTGGACTCGAGGCTTCTTGCCAACAAGAGCTTTGTCTTCCGTGTTACTCTCCCTTAGGCAAAAAGAGATGGGTTGCCTGCTCTTATGGAGTGGAGATACATTCTTAGATGTCTCCTCTAAGCTGGAACCTAATAGATATAACAACAGAAGCAACTTTGAATTCCAGGAGCATGTCCTTACTAAGGGCAAGGAGGAAGGTGGGGAGATGCAGATTGGCAACAATAGGGAGAATCTGTCATCTCACTAATGCAGTTAATAAGCACATGTTTTGAGTCAGCTATTCTTAGTTTAATTTCCTTTGGATGCACTACATTTAAAGGTGTAGGCCTCAGAGCATACAAATTCAATAATAAGAAGCTGTAAATTACAAAACAGATTTTCCTTCAACAGAGGACAAACTGGAGAAGTTATCACAGAGTCAGAGCATAATAAAGCCTGTCTTTCAAAGATAAGCTGAAAAGACCTTTCCACTGGGAGCTAACCACTTAGTTAAATAATGATAAGCCAAGTCTTAAAAGCTGTTTTATCTAGGACTTTATAAAGTAGGCTGTACTGAGTGTAACCAAAGGACCACTAAAAACTCTAAGAAAAGGCCACATGTACATTAGCCCTTCCTCAGTGTACTTACAGGCTTTGCTGGATGCATTGGCCCAGTGATGCAACCTTGACAACATGCTGATGATCCCTGCAGTGCTAAAGTAGTCACTTCAGCCAGCTGCACCCCAGACACCCTTGCTCCATCCTTTTATCCTGTGGGAAAGCACTAACAGGATTCTCTCAGATCCTTCTGACTTTCTTCATTTTCAAAGGGCCTGTAGTGGAAACACAGCCCTTCATGCAAGAGATGGCAAAAACAAAGGATAATTAACAACATACACTTTAGTTTTACTTTGGGAATCAAAATCGGATCAGGCTAACTACATTTGAAGAACTGGAGATATTTTCAGGCTAACCTGATGATATCCCAGATCAACTGAGAGGGATTGCAAGTTTAAATTAGGTTCCTTTAAATTATAGTCATTATTCCCAGCAATTGACACAAACCATTAGTCAGTCTTTATTTCCAGCACTACTGTGGTGAACTTTGGGTCTTGCTGGATTAACACAAAGATAGGTTGGGAGCCTGTGAGTAGCATCCGTTTCTGCTTTCTGGGCTGATCAAGAATGGCACTCTGTCCATCTCTTGGGTGCCAAAAGCATTGGGCACTCCGTTAATGTTATTCTGAATGACTGATTATTTTCATAAGTTTCTACACTGGCAATGATGTACAAGCCAAAGGGAACGTTGCTTCTCCACCAGCTCAGTTGAACATGCTCTCCTGAAAGCAAGAGGAGCTCATTTACATGGCTGAGCCAAGCAAATGAAGAGATGGAGTTACTGACAGAGTGCTGGAATAGCTCTGGTTTTGGAATACTGGGATAACATGAAGGCTCAGTTATTAGGCACCTCCATCCCTACCTTCCCACAATGCCCTAACCTACTATTAAGTTGTGAAAGGCTATGAAACACTGCAAAACTACCTGAAGGGAAAAAGAGATCACTAACCCTTTAAAAACTTCTGTAGTTTAGCACTGGTTCTACAAATAGGCAGAATATACAGTTTCTGCCAGTCTCTTTTAGTCCCCTGAGAGTCCCTCTCCATAAAAAGACATTTATTTTTCCTTTAGATATCTCTCAGTTCAGAAACAATACAAGTTATTCATCACTGTCAAGTTTTGAACTTCTTCCTCGTCACAAAAGATTTTAAAGTAATAAATATTCATTTATTGACCCAGAAAATCTGACTTTTTGCAGGCTTTTTTACTCGTGGCAACACAATCAAATACTGCATTTTCATCTGCATGTTCTCCACCCTCAAATACCCATCCTCCTCTAAAACTACTAGAGGTGACAATAGTAATAATACAAAAGTTGTCTCAAAAATAACCCAAACCCTTGAGTAACTGCAACAAATCAAGGCAGAAGGGTTAATGTGGGAAAGGCATTAGACTAGGAGGAACCAAAACCATACTGATGAAATAAACCTCTTGGTCAAATATCCCACATGGTTACTGAGTCACAAAGGTTTAATTCTTAATTCATAATTTACATCTGGGAAAGAAATGTCATAGATAATTTAGTCTTCAGGTAAGCAGAGCAGCAGAAACCAGACAGTAATAACTTTTTTTTCAAACCCACCCCAACCAAGTAGCTGTGAGAGATCAGTTCCAGTCTTATTCCCTTAATTCTCCTCTAGATCCCTCTGTACACAGAAATAAATAGCCTAAGACCTACAGAAACATCCACTGAATCTCCACTCCAGTGGCCCATCATTCTGTGTTTACTCACAGCAGTGACTTCTTCCCTGGACTTTGACAGTCACCACAGGGACAAGCTAGGATATGGGCCTACTTCAGCAGGGTCATGGAGATCAGCACTGCTGCAACATGACTACACTAGGGACTGACCACCCCAAGGATTTAAAAGGGGCTCTGGATCATGGGCAGGGTGGTCCCAGGTAAGACTTACAAGGGCCATTAAGACCTATGGGTGCCTCCAGGACTTGCCACTCTTCTTCCACATACCTTTATCCAGTACAATATAGATCTTCCCACTGAAGGAATAGCTGGTGTAAAATTCAGAGCCACACTTTGGTGTTGTTTTCCTACTGCCTTTCAAAATAAGATTGCTTAAGAGTCTCAGGTGGTTAGTCCAATCCACACAGCTCTTCCCAGTAGAGATGCCCTCAATCATGTGATAGGGAACAGCTGTAGATACTTCTTCCCCATCCAAACCTACCGGTGGCTGCATTGACTCTGGTCTTCCCTTGCCAGGGCACAAATTACCCTTAATTCCTCCCCCATTGCCCAGGATAGAGTATGATATGGCACATCATCTACAGGCACTTGTAAATGTACCGCACTGCTGACCCTTGTAATAACCGGTCTGCAGATTAACACTTGGCTTCATCTCCACAGCATTTGGCATATTTTATCAACCTCTTCTTTTTTCCATAGCTTCCCAGAAACCCAAGCAAGGGAACAGCAGTGACAGTAGCCATTTGCCATCTTATGGCACAGGGGGTTTTCCTGCAAATACAGTTTACCTAAATGCCATCTGCTCTCCCACACAGTTCAGGAATGTTTTTCTTGGGTAAGGAGTTATCCTGAATCTAGTTTGTGTAACCCTCTGAGGCATGTTAAGCCCAATGCCTAATTGTTTTCAGGATGAAGAAATATTGTTTAGACAATCAGAGTCTAAAATGATGTGTCCTAAAGTCTAGTTGTGGTTAATTATAAGAAGGAGTAAAAAAATAAAAATCTCTTGTTTTCTTCTTCACCTCTGACTGAACTCCCCTGGTTTGTTTGTGCTAGCTCTCATGTTTATAGACAGCATGGATCTCACACTGGGCTGTCCTGAGATGCATTAATGGTTTCAAAGCACTCTGTTCCTCTGTGCATTCTTCACCCTTGCTACAGGAGTATTATTAATCACCTACAAGTCCCATATGTCTTCAAGCTGAAGAGCCCATCAGTCTGTCCAGAAGCATCTTCCTAAAGCTTCATGCACGAGCCTGCCCATCCTCCCTGCGCCTTCCTCTGCTAACTTCAGAGCATGTACAAACTGTGCTGACTTTTCATAAGAAATGACTGCAGGTGCCTTATTCTTTGTTTATTCTGGCAAGGATGAAAATAGCAACTGCTAACAAATATTTTGCCCTTCACAAGGCTTCTTACAGAGATACAGCTGTTATCTCATCTACTAAAAGTGCCAAACCAAAGAGTTAAACAGACAATTAGGTCAGGATAAGCATCAAAAAGTTGACTATCTAAAATTAGTATTCATAATGCTATGTGGGTTCAGATCCTTACACCAAATTCTCACTTGTGTGGTAGGGAAAAATTATTTCAATCATTTTTTATCCCATACTTGTGTCTCATGGATTGATGGCTCTGTTTAATCATCAAAAGCAGCAAGCAAGAGGAAAAAGCATGGCTTTGTTGAGGTAGATAGACATCTGGGACATAACATTAAGCTTTCACAGAATATATCACCAAATATTTCTGAATTAAAAAACTTCCCAAGGCAAGGTGCATCCACGAGTAGTCCACTGCAGATTTTACAGTGAGGCCATTTTGTTACGCAGAGTTCTGATTTTTGTCTGCATCCTGTGAAAATCCACACAACAAATGGTGGAACTGAGACACCTTTTCCCCAGTAAACTTTATCACCCTAACGCAAGGAGCTTCCCGTAATTAGGGGCGCAGTAATTACTGCCAAAATTGCAAGGACTAAATTCAGGACTGATTCAATTATTAAGCTTCATTTCAAAATATATTGGGCTTTGGACAAATAGCACCCAACGTGAAATAAGCAATTTTACTTTCTTAGCCTCTATACCACCCACACTAAAAGGAAAAGCTATTCAAGCACATTGCCATTTTTATGAAATAACAATTAAAAGAATACTAAAATGGAACACAATTTGTTTTGGAAATTGAGCCCTATATGAGAGCTTCATCAAGGAACTTCCTTCTCACAGTTCTTCTGCGACCGAGTCTACAGGAAAAGTTCCATAAGGGACTAAGCAAAAGGTCAAATCAGAACATTTATAATGGCTTAGTTTGAAGTATCACAAAGCTTCAGGTGCAATCCTTAAATCCATTTTTGCAACATCGCATTGTCTTTTTTTATATATGTTCAAGAAGAGAGTCATGGGCCTTCTGACTTCTTTTTTTCCATTATGCCTGCTCTGAAGGTATGAAAGCTTGCCTCAAAAGTTTAGGACAAGCAGGGCAGCATGTCAAGATTATGTTTTCCTGCTCAGGTATATGAAACTATTTTTAAGATGATGGGGTACTATAGCCTGGTTAAGAGGCAAGAGGGGTTAAGCCTGATTTAAAACACTTGAGGCTAAACTATGTTTAATATTTAAACAGAAATTGCCTTCCTGGCATTTCATATAGGCTATGTCAGTTAAATCTGTAGTTTCACACAAGCACATGACACATAAACACAATAACTTACTGCAATTAAAAATAAATACACTGAATCATTGCATCAATCCTTAGAAAAGAAGATGTAAAGAAGACTACAGTGTCTATGTTCTGAGTGGCTAAGATATTATTTTTAATGGCTTTAACTATTATTGCATAGATAGAGAGAAGATTAGAAAACCAAGCACTTACATTAAATAAGAAAAGACACCTCAGTGTTCATCTCTGACTTCTGACTGTCATCCTGTTTTTCTTCAAGTTTGCAGACTTCTGTGCCCCACTGTTGCTCAGGAAATGCTTGTAGTAAGAATGGAAATATTCCCCTGCAACTGCCCCATGCAGTGTAAGGAAATAAAAGAAATCGCCTTCTTTTCTCTGGATAGATTCCAGCTTCTGTACATTTTTCTAGTTAAAACAACAATAAACATTCAGGTCCCTCAATAAAATGAATCATTAAAATCCCACAGTTTCTCCTTTCTCACCGGGGGAAGAAAATCAGTCTGAAAATAGGCATTGTTATGGAAGATCCCTGGATAAGTATAGTAGCTCCTCACTCAGATAATATTTTGTAAATGCCCAGGGCCATGGTTCTGCATTTTCCACAAAAAGCATGCAGTAGAAAATGTGTGGACAAGCAGCCAGGACCTAGGGCCATGGATTGCAGAACTATAATGTGTATCACAACTATCTTTTTTGTAACAGTCATAATCAGGGAGGACTGGAAGAAGCTGTGGCTCAGTTCCCTCACACCAAAAGCAACACCTGTGGGCTGCTCTGTGGACTTTGCCTATACTGGATGATAGCTCATGGATAGAAGCTGTCTAGCCCAGCTTCTACTGCCGTTGCAGACAGCAACCCACACGTGTTCCAGTTGCTCTAGCTTATTCTCTTTACTTTGCTTCACAGTGCTGTGATTCATGACTGGATGGGATCCAGAGTTCCCACTTAAGGGAAGCCCAAAATAATGAGCAAGAGCAGTTTCAGGGGTTCCTGACTGAACTGGCTGGGTTCACTCAAACCACCTCTATTTCAGGGCTCCAAGCAGGTCTGTGCTGAGTACTCAGGGAGGGATAACTTCATTGCTTCATGGAGCTCCCACAGCTGCAAAGCCACCTGCACCTCAGGACAGACAGAACCTGATGCTGTAATCCCTCAGAGAGTTAGGCAGGATGCATCTGTTTCACTTTTCAAGGACGCACCCTGAAGAAATCACCATGTCATAGAATTTGAGAATTTCAATATTAAACAATAACTCAAAACCACTTTATTTACTTCTGTCAAAAAGCTAGAAAATTAGTAGAGAGAGCCTTTAAATGTTATTCAATACAGTAATCACTGCTAAGTCTTGTCTGTAAAATATACATTGCTAAGGTAAACTGACAGCTTTAGTCACAAACCTTACTTTTCCCAAAATCATATCAAATTTCAGACTTCTCAGTGAGAACAACTGAAATTTGCTACCTAGCTTTTGGCTCATCTATTGAGGAGCTATTTAGAACAGCTTTTTATTTAGATGCAAATTAATCACTCTTTCAAGACAAAAGGGTAACAAGTATAATCATTCATGTTGCTAAACTACAGAAGGGGCTGGAGTTACACTGGAGAGCAGTCTGACCCACCATCTTCCAGCTTTAAATTAATTACGTGCGGAAATTTACCATTTTTATATTTTACTTTTACAGGTCATTAAATACCAGTGTAATTGCTGCTCTGTTTCCTGTCTAGAACATGAATTCTAATTAATAGTATTGTAGTAAGTTAATGTAATATGGTAATGACTCGAGAATAGCTTAACTGTTGTTATTATAGAGCACCTGTAGATGTTCAGCCAATTGGCTCATTCATTATCTGACCATTCTCATGTATCCATACATTGAGAAAACTTTTCCTGCAGGAAGGGCTATGAAGTATTTCCAGCATTACTACTGGAAAAGGCTTGGCTTTTTCTAAGGGTGAAATGTCAAAAGTGAAAGAAGGAGGTTGGGACTACATAGTAGTTTTTTTGACATCACTGACATTTTAGGAAATTGAACTATCTCTCAATGTCTGTAACCAGGACATCCTGTCCTATGCTGCCTTCCTCTTGCAGCTGTTAAAATTGTTTCAATTCAGCCTCACATTGCAAATGCCCACAAGCTCTGTGTAAGTTAAGACTGGACATATTCTATATCATTTCAAGCAAATTCACATGTGGACGTGATTGAGAACAACCAGATGGCACTGTTTTTGCTCCACTTAGTGATGTTTATCTAGATGTAAATAGAATTGTTTCTAGAGACCTAAAAGGGAGAAAATTGATAAATATACTTTAAAATTTCAATCCCTATCATCAAGAAACCTCTTTTTTAAAGGTTTTACAGCGGTGTAAGGGTATTTGAACTACAGGCCTGCCATTTTTTTCAATATTTGCCTTCCTAAAGATTGGCATTTTCTTTATGGTTTGTATACCTTCAGGCATAGCCTGGAATGAAAAAAGTCAATAAAATTGAAGAACATAAGCTTCATGTCAGTAAAATACTATTTCAAGTATGGAGATAAGGAAGCAGAGGGGAACAGAATGATTTTCTACTGACACTTCAGTTAGAAATAACTTAAGTAGCAACCTGGAATCAAAGATGAAAATTGAGGTATGGAGCACGTCTCATGCAGCATTCCACTCCCTGCAGAGACACCTTCAAAGGGATGTTTCTCTGATGCTTGTCCAGTCAAGCAAAGTTCACTGGTCTCCAAGGATGGATACCCTTCACCTTCCCTGGACAATGTGTGCCCATGCTGCATGCCCCTGCTGTGAAACTTTTTTCCCTGTATCAAGCCAGTGTTTCTCATTGCTGTGTGTGCCTGATGCCACTGCATGGCTGCCACTGTGCACCTCTGGGAAGAGCCTAGCTCCATCTCCTCACCCCTTCTAGCTGCAAGAAGCAGGCATCTCCCTGAGTTTCCTCCAGGCTTAACGAAGTCCCTTCATCTCACCACGCACTGAAATTGTTTCCATTCAGAAGTGAGTGTGCTTTTATTATGGGCTAAAGATTTACAGATTTGCCTGTCCTTGTTTCCACATCAGGGTTGGTAGCTTTTCAGGACTGGCACGCAAGACTGTACTCTGCTTTCCTAAATTAGAGACTCTGTGTTCTGGTAGGAAGCCAGCAGGAGATGTTTCCTTTTCAGCGGGTGACAGTGCCAATCTGCAAGGAGTACCAGGCATCTGCGCGAATGTGTGGCTCCTGGCAAGTGTAGGTGCTGGGGCTCCTTCATTCCCAAATGCTGTCTTTCCCAAAATGCTGCAGGCCCCAACTCTTTTCTCTGCTTGGAAACTTGCCTGCAGTGAGTGCTGCCTGAGCTGCCCCTCGGTCATAAGGACTGAAATAGATGTAACCTTGTTTCCAAAGCATGCTGCAGTTACATAAAGCTTAAAAGGACTGTTCATCTCTTTGTGAAAGGCAGCAGGAGTTCTTTACAATTTATTCAGGCTCTCGCTCTACAAGTTAAAACTTAAAATGTTAATAGAGGCTCTAGCCTGACAGCCTTTAAATGACAAGGAGGACAGATAACCTTTGTGGCATCTGCTCTAGGTTTCTGTAGCACAAGAAACATAACAGCACCATTTTTGGGAGAGAAGAGACGAATTTCTGGCAAAGGAGCACAACTGAGTGAAACAAGCTGCATATGCCTTGCAACACCCTTTCTATAGTAGCAGAGATCTAATTTTGCTCTTAGATTTATTAAAATACAGTAAAGTAACAGCAGAATTTCACAAAGAATGGGCCCTTAATACACAGTTAGATAAATGTGCCCTTTATTCTGCTTCAATATAGATCATCCTTATCTATATATTTGACATCCGGGTTCACTAAGTCCAGGGACCATTGTGCAGCAGAACTATAAAAGAACATTCATTCTGATTTAGTTTTGTAATTAATCTGAGGCCGTTGGATCTAGTTCAAGGCCATCTCAGTGTCTAAGTTGTCAGAAGAGTTGTTCTTATTTTAAACCAGCATGTGTTAAAGAAAATATTGGCCTCTTTTCCTGGAGCTGGACTTGTGCCATTCTTACATGTAAAAATAATCCTACTGAGACCCCCCTAGCTGCTTTGATTGTAAAAAGCCAAAAGTTCTTATCTACTCTACAGCCAGAAAATGAGCAAAGGGCTCTGCAACCTGGAAGAAAGGACAAGACAAAAGTACAGATGAGATGGGAAAGAGCTTTGCCCCATATTCCTAGTAAGTTTGCAGATTTCTTCCATATTTACACTACAGTTTGAAATCTGTTTGAAGAAGCCAGCCAGCAGCCAGCCAGTTGCCAGCCAGCCCTGGAAAAAGAATTACCTTTAACAACCAGCACGTTTTTTAGTCAAAGTTAATGCTTCTTGCAGTAATGTCACCAGCATGTAAGTGCAGCTGCAATTGCCCACTGCAGCACAGAGCAGCAGCAAAGCAGCTCTGGCTGGCAGGACTTTTAAGGGCAGGGCTACCACTCCTTGGAACAGTGAGCAAAAGCAAACCAGTGCCACTGCCATGATGGAGTCCCACAGCCCTCTGGCTGGAACAGGGCCCTTGAGCCCTTGTGCCAGGCTCCAGGGCTGAGGGGAGGTGAACCTGAAGTCTGCTGAGCAGCCACAGTACAAACTATGTGCCCCAGCCTCTCCTTTCTTGCTGCTGGGAAGCCTCAGGTTTGCAGCATGCATGGGCTCCATAACATTCATGCTATCACAAACCTCTTTTCACTCCAGGAAAGTGCTTCGGGTTCATGTCAGTATGCAGAGCATTTCAGATAGCTTCTTCTTTTTACAAAAGTAGAAAGGTAGAAGGCATTTCACCAAGACGAGCAGGAACTAGCACAGAAGCAGAGAAATGACTCCTCACAGTTTCACAGGTGCTAAAGTCTGACTAAAGCTTTTGGCTCACAGCTAGGGAAAAAATGAGAGAGATGTGCTTTCTTTGCCCCCTTTTGCTCTCAGGAAAGATCTTGAAAGAGATAACTTCAATAAGACCAGAAAATGGGAGAAAAGAGACAAGGGAGGTAGAATAGAGATGACCCCAAACTGCCTGTTCACTCTCCTCTGTGATTCATTCCAACGCACCTACTTGACCTGCAGACATCTCCTTCCAGCAAGGAGGGAGAAATATCTTTTAGGGATGTTAGCATGGCGCTAATAATGCCAGGGTTATGGGATAAATCTCATATAGGCAGTTCACTTAAGAGTGGGACTCGATTGTGTGTATCTTGTGGGTCTCTCCCAACTACAAATATCCTGTGCTTCTGTGATTTTTCTCTGAATACAGAATGCTGAGTCATCTACAGTTTCCTCCCTCAAAAGAGATTGCACTCCAGAATGGAAATAATTCACCACCTGTCCTGGCAGTGATGGTGAACAGGGAAGTTATCGGCTCCTGAAACAAACAGTGTAATAAAACCCCAAAAAAACCCCACAAAAAACTACAACAACAAAAGATAATCTCTTAGATCAGACATAAACAAGAGTCTTTATTTCTCTGAGAAAAACTACCTGTGTTCTATTTGCTATCTCAGTAATGTCTGAACTATCTCAAAAGCAAAGAAGGAGTGTTAGTATGCAAACAAGAAAAGAAGTAAGAACAAAACAGTGAAGTTTCGTGTCACGGAAACTGGAAACTCAGACTTTTGTGCAAACACAAAGTACTGACAGTCTTTTGCAACTGCCCTGTTTGACATTAGCCCCTCTGTGTGCTCTGTCCTGTGTCACTACTACCTAGCTGGCCATGGAGGGTGTCAGGTTCACAGCCAGCCAGAGGACTGTACTGGCTTTTGCAGAATTGGCTGGAGCTGGAATGCATAAAAGTGGAACTACTTTTCTTTTTTTCATTGAAAAAATAACCCACTCCCTTTTCTATTTTTGGGAAGAGACAAGGGTAAAATAAAGTCTGGATCATAAGAATAACAAATTGTCAGCTCCAGTGAATTATCACTATCATGAATGTCATTATTTTTACTTAATGATGCATCTCAAAGAAACTACTAAGTGTTCACATTACTTTCTGTTCATGCACATTAGCCAGTGGTAGAAGGTAGGGAAAATCTAACCAGTCTTCCTTAAATTTAGAATTCTGGTATTTGGAAAACCTTGCAATACTCTGAGTTTCTATATTCAAGTTGTAACATTTATTGCACTTTAATATATTTTGCTCCATCGTAATACAGTTCTGCAGCAGTCAGCAAAGAGTCTATTCCGAGTTCTTCCCAGTTACAAATTTTCCAAAGGAAATTCATTTTCCAGGGTAATTTTAAATATATATTGTATTCCAAGCTGTTAGTGGATACTTTTCTTTGAACTGATTTCAATCTTTGTTCTCCAGCAGCCAATCCACTTGCAAAAAGTATTTTTCCAAGCTTGTTATTCACATGCAAGATCTCAGCAGCACTATAGAACTCATTGAAGATGTGTGATATGGAATCACTTCCCCAGCAGACTGGTCCTGCCTCCATAAACTTGCCATTAAAGGTAATTACCTACATCCCCATCTAGAAGTCTGTACATAGAGGGAACACTAGCTTTCAAGGCTCTCCATTTTATTCTCTGGGAATATTTAGCAATTCCTATTTGCAGCAACACTAAAGTGGCTATGGAAAGATGTGCACATAGATTAAGTAATTGATCAGTAGCTAAGACTACTTTTTTCTCATTTTCCAGTCAGCTCTCATATGCCTCTAGGTGATGAAAATGCAGTTAACCCTTGGGATTTAGAATTGTACCACATGCCACAGATTCAGCTAAAAATGCTTTAGCTGCTGGACCACAATGTCATATTAAGCACATGCCAATTCCCTGAACCACTGCTCAACCCTCAGAAAGGCCATTTCTTTTTCTAACCATGATAACTTACTATGGGTAGTGAGTGATTCAAGAGGAGAGCAGCAAGCACTGCACCCTGGCAGTGAGAAAAGCTAAAACTGTTCATTCCACAGCTGAATTTGTCCCTTTCTGCTATCAGCCAAGGGTGACAGATGAAACATTGTGTTAACCTGATGTAATTAAAAGATAGACCTAGCGGGAGACAGTACAAGCGACAGCTGTCAAAACATAGTTCAGGCACAACATTTAAGCATCTCTTATCAGTGTTTATTCATTTATAGGTTGGACTAATAAAGAGCTTAAGTACAGCTGCAAACACATTTCTGTACTTGGGAAGACAAGCGATCCTTGCAGGTTTCTCATGGAGCTGTGCAACACTGGAGTTGATTGTTAACACACCAGGTCAGTACTTTGTATCTAAGACTAGCTCTAGACAGTGTTTTATATTGGCAGTGTTACACATCACAGAAGTGGATCCAAATGATTCTCTGCTCACCAGTCCTGTGACTGTGATGGTGTTTCTCCATCTCAATGATAACCAGTGGACTTCACTCAGCAGAAATTCTCCCTTTGGATTTCTTCAGTTTAGACCATTGTTGGCTGGACAGTGCTGACTTTGTAGTTAAATACAATTCCTACAAATGAGGAGTGTTTGGCTAGATTTTACTCTTTGTAGCAGGAATTGTCAGGAAAACCACTGCCCTGTCTTACAATAGTAGCTTGGCGGACTTCAATTGGCACCAGCATTCATTCCAGTTCTTCAAGCTCAGTTTCTTAAGGAGAACTGTAGGATTCAATCCAAATTGAAAATGAGTCTTCCGCACTTCAGTCTGAGGAACAAATTCTAGTGTGAGCCATTTCTCTGGCTCCAGTCACAGGGAATGGTTCCAAGTACTCTACACAGATGAGTATATGTTCCCCTTGCAGACCACACGTGACTCAGCTACACAGGTTTGCCATTCTTGTTATATTTCCACTCTGTCACAAAGAAGCCAAAGGTTATCCTTAGATGGATGAAGCTAAATGTCATACTAAACTATAGAAATACATTCAATACAAAGAAATTTCTAAAACTTCTACTTTGTGAAATGCTGTTAAGGCAAAGTCTGAATTACTGCATCCATTTTTGGTAGCCCACTTCAAGGAAGGGATCAGAAAAGGAACAGCAGGTTATGATCAAATGAATGGAGGAGATTTAATCTGGAAAGGAGAGGCAGAGGGAAAACTGTAAGCTTCATGTACATATAATGCTACTGTAAAGCAGGGAACTCTTCCCAATGCCTGTTGCAATAGAACAGGATTAATGGCTTTGATTGCACAAGATGCAAATTCGACATAATGAAAGCTTTCTAGTGGGAAAGTTAATTTAGCACTCAAAGACTGTGTGGGGAAAATGTGGAATCTCCATCAGTGGAGGTTTTTAAGAAGAGATAAGACATTCATCTGGTCAGAACAGTTAAGGGAAGTGGATTCAAGAAGCTCTCACAGTATCTATTGATCCTATATTTACAGTTCTAGAAAAAATTTTTGGGTTGTTTTACTGGCAACCGTCTGGTTCAGACGTGCTGGCGGAGATGGCATTCAAGAAAAGTGATGAGTAAAATGCCTCAAAATGGATGTTTCTACATTTGCTCACATTCTACTGTGAGGACTGAAATTCTCCAAACTTTAGTGTGTAAACCCATCAAAACAGTGCTATTTTTGTTTCAAAAGATGTGGGGCTGTATATGGAAGAAGTTATAGATGTTAGGCATCCTATAACCTCATTCCTAGAAACTCCTGAGTGGTTTTGCTTTTGATTTCATGATCACAGTAAGGTTTAGATACACACATACAAATATGAAATAGAAGGAATTAATTACATGGTTTTATAACACAAAAACTTAATTTGAGCACACAGGATGCACTCAAAATAATCTCAGTTCCACAAGCCTCACTCATGCAGGTAATCCCCTGAAATCTGAAGGTACAGAACTCACAAAGAAACAGCACAGCTCATCAAAACAAGTCAGAGCTATGAGACTTGCAAGGCTAAGGCACCAGTTCATACCAATAAGCTACTACTCTTGCATGACATCCTTGTAACTACTGGCAGCTGGAAAAAGGAAGATGCTATCTGGAATGAAAATCAGGGATTAGGCAAAATTTATTTTGCTGCTGCCAATAAAATCACCAACACAGGAAGCCAGATTTTAAAAAAGAACATGTGTCAATATGTGGATATGCATGTGCTATCTTTTAACACTGGGTGTTTTCCCCACTGCTCTATGTAATTTAAAGATCTGCCGTCATCAATAACTTATGTATCCAGTCTTGTGCTCCATTGTTACATCTTACTGTTCTTATTTTCAAGGACGGTTTCACATTTTGAGATGTATTTTTGTAAGGGAAATCCCTGCTGTACTTTTCCTGTAGTGCTTTATTTTCTTCTGAACTTTTGACCCAATTAAAATGGATTTTAGGTTACAATATTTAATGCATGTATCAAGACAGGGTCTCATCTGAAACTTCCTCATCATTCCTTTCCCACACCTCCTCCCCTAGGCTTCACATTAGATTTCAGGATTTACATTTTTTACCTGACAGTACAAAGTGAGTCACTCTTTGGAAACTCTTCTTGCAATGGAAAAGGAGTCTTAGGGGTAATCTGACATGCCTTCACAAACTACAGACCAAATGCATCTCTGCTTTATGACTCCCATTTGCCCATGCAGCACACATTTCAGTACACATCACATGCTCAGCAAGGGATCTTCTGGTGTCAAAGTATAATTCCCACTGTGGGCATTAAATGAAATTAGCAGGTGGGAAGAAGTTCAAAGCAAATGAGAGACTCTTGATGATATAATATGTGGTTAAGCTGCAAAACATCTCAGCAGGAATAGGTGTAAAAGTGTGTATATGTTCAAAACGGGGAAATTCACAATGAAAATCTGTCAAGGATTCCTGAATACAGTTATCATCATTGTCTTTGGTGAGTGTTGCGGCAGGTGCTCTATTTATTCCTTGAGTTCTATGGTTCTCCTCCTCCCCAGCTGGTTTTTCCCACTTGTAATTCCCACTTTTTATTATGTAATGGTTCTTCCCCTATGTGGTTACCACCCCTTCCCTATCAATCAATGTATCCCCTCCCCTATTTCTAGCCCCTTCTCTGTCCTTCCTCCCTGGGGTGCCAATCCATTGTTATCCCGTCCCCTTTCCCTATCAATCTGCCCTAATCCCTGCCCATATTTCCAGAGAATTCCACTCTCCACCCTCAGCTCTCCGCCCCTCTGGAAATCGCCTAATCCTCGATTCCCCAGTGGATGACCCCTTTGTCCCTCATTCTGTACTCTACCCTGCTTGTACCTCATTCATTGCTAGATTGTAACTCCCTCCTACCAGACCTCCCACAAATGTCCCCGATTGGTTTACCCAGTTTTGTATCTCTATAACTTGAAGTTTGCCCTGGTTTTTTTCGCTTGCACATCCTGCCTGCCCCTGAGAATAAAAGCTCTGGAACTAGAGCCTGAAAGCCTCCCCTCATCTCCTTACCTCACTGCTGACGTCCCGGGGATTGTAGAGCACGTGGCTCTAAGCCAGCACCTGGGCACAGACCTCTGCCTGAGGCTGGCCAACTCTCAGTGTGTGTGCCTGAGATCACTGCCCGCTGAGCTAGCTGTTGCTTCCGGGAAGCAGCGACCTGTTCAGGAAAGACACGGTGGCTACCCTTACTTGCCACTCGGGCCAATCACTCAGACACCAATGTGGTGGATGGTGCAATGGCATTTATTTCCTGTTACCGTGGTCTTTTATGATCACGGCTTGATACATCATTATAGAACTCTTACTGGATAACTGAACTGGGAGGGGAGGAGCCCTATCTTTCCCGTACAGCGTGATGATCTTCCGCACCGCTTTTCCTATCTAACCGCATTTCCCCCCCCTCCCTGGGCAAATGAAACTGCTAAAGGTATTGGGATTGCAAACTTGTGTTTAAAACAGTACTAAAAGGGATAACATGAAAAGGCATAGATGAAACTGCAACTGGAACAACTCACAACTGTTATAACTGTAACAAAAGTGTTTGGGGTAGGAGACTGCTTAGGATAGCTGTCTCTGCTCTAGAAGCATAATGTCAATTCTGCTCAAGTGAGCTTTGACAAACTGAGTTAGCTTGTTAAGTACGCAGGGACGAAAAATTAATACTAGCAGGATGATGAGAACAGGTCCCATCTGTAATAGACTCCATCTATCATTAATTTGTTCAGTGTGTATTACCACTTGTTTTAGCTGTCAGTGTGTATTAGCATTTGTCTACCTATTTTAATTAAGTTGTCTGTTCAGAAGATCATGAAACCATTTCTGCAATACAGAAAATACAAGGTCATTTGAGAGAGAACATCGACTCCTTCCCAAAAATATTTCCTAAGCAAAGAAAACCAAGGAATTGCAAAGTTGCAGAAATCTAAACTGAGCCCTGGTTAGAAAGCAAAGAGATAAAACCCAGACTTCAGACAATTAGCATTGGAATGTAGCCTTATCGGTTTCTAAGCCAAAGCCAGGGAGAGAGAAAACATTTCTTAGAAAAGTTAAGAAATCAGGAAGGTCCAAATTCCAGCAACAAGGAAACAGCCTTGAAATGCAAAAAGAGTTACCTCAAGAGCTAAAACCAACAAGAAACAGAAACTCTCCCTGAAACAATAACCAAGAAGGGGGGGGAGTGAAGAACCCCCCCCGCCCTTAAAACCACCAACCAGAGATTTTCAGAAGGAAAAAAGTATAAAAACCTGTACCTTATGAGAAGGAGTTGCAGACCGACTTTTGAGAGCCTGGACTCTGTTGGCTGCCCAACGCGTTGTATCCCTGACTCTCTATTGCTTGCAAATTAAACAAATTAATTGTATAGGCCTTCGTCCCTTGTCTATTATTTTCAGGACCCAATTTTTTAATATCTACCTATAACACCATCAGTGCAGATATGAGAGGGAGAACTCACGGCTAATGGCTGAAGAGCGAATCAAACCATCCATGTTGCATGTCCATGTTCTTTTTGCGTCATGCCAGTCTTTCCCTGAGTTCTGCCATGGAATCTAGGATCACGCCTGAGTAGTTAGCATAAAAGCAGCACCGTTCTTTTAGAGCTGCACACAAGCCTCCTTGGTGTATGAGTAAGAGGTCCAAGCCGCGACGGTTTTGCAATACCACTTCCAAGAGGGATGAAAGGGACTTTTCTCAAAAGGAAATGGATTGCTCGATCCTTTGATGGTCCTCATCAGTAGTCATTTGAAATTGACTTAGACTTTGTTTTTGTGCTACTAAACTCCGGTTGCAGTGCCTGTTGCTCCTAAGCCGAGGAGAAGTGCAAGGGTGACACCTGTTATTAGCTCTCTCTTTTGCAGGTGCATGTCTCTTTCTACATACTGGAAAGTACCACTTTGTCAGGCTCTGCCCTCTCTGGCTCCTCCAGTGGGCTGGCTTTTTCCTTTTCTTGGGATTCTTCCGCCTCCTGCTTGGGGAGGTCTTTGCTTTAAAAGGATGTGTTTTGGGATGCGCTTCTTGATTGGGTCTTTGATACTCTCGCATGCCCTTTGCTGCTTTTTTGCCACGCACCACAATTTCCTCCCCCCAAGTTCTTTCCTTTTCCCGCCTGCGGGCATTTTCAGCAGGTAAAACATCTGTGCCCCGCCCTTCTTCTCAGTGGCCGGTGCCATTCTGTGGCGCATATGGTTGGGATCTTTCCCAAACCTCCGTCGAACCTGGCTTATCAATGGCATTTTCATCTGAACCGACTGCCCTAACAAGACCGACAATCTCATTCCACCTCTTCTTACCCCTCTCATCTAAATCACAAGCTGGGCTGGGAGACCACCAACGCGACACTTTTCTCTTCCCCTTTTTCACACTGTAAATCAATAGACTCAACAACATCACTGGCAACCGCAGGCTGGGTTGTGGTCTGCGTGGTTGCACTAACTCCTAATTTTGGGGTGACTCGCAAACAACTTTGAGCAGCCTTCCAGGTTTCCTGCTCCTGCAGCGCTTTTTACAGCGCCTGCATCACCCTCCCCCATGATTTTAAATGTTTCCCAGTGCCAGAGGCAATTACATTATCCGCAAGGACCTTGGTGCACGTCTCCCAACATTCTGGGTGGAGAATCTCCACTGGATGGTCGATCGCACCCAATTGCAGCAGTCTACTGACCGCTCACAGAAAGTCCTTGGACTGGCACTCAATTCCCCACTGTTTGTGCAGATGTAAAACTACCTTGACGAGCGCCTCCATCTCACTGGTACAGGAGTGTCTTCCTCGCTGGGCTTGTCCAGCCGCCTCAGCCGTCTTTCACCTGTCCAGGTGACTCCCAATGACCTGGTCGCACCTGCCCGAGTGTCAGGGGGTGATTCCCGGGTTTCGGCACCACTTGTTGCTTCCTGGAAGCAGCGACCTGTTCAGGAAAGACACGGTGGCTACCCTTACTTGCCACTCGGGCCAATCACTCACAGACACCAATGTGGTGGATGGTGCAATGGCATTTATTTCCTGTTATCGTGGTCTTTTATGACCACAGCTTGATACATCATTATAGAACTCTTACTGGATAACTGAACTGGGAGGGGAGGAGCCCTATCTTTCCCGTACAGCATGATGATCTTCCGCATGGCTTTTCCTATCTAACTACAGCTAGCCACCCTTTTTACACCAGAACCGCATCACGCAAGTACCTGAGCCATAAATCCCTGGATTCTCGGGGAGTGCTTTGTGGAGAGATCACCACAGGCTTGCTGTGTTCTTATATTCCTCTTCAGGCTTCCCCAGCTGGCTATCACCAGTAACAGGATAGTTATTAGATGAACATTTCTCCTGTCTTTGGGTTGTTGCTAGAAGACACAAAATAGAAGCATGGAATCACAATCATGACAGCAAGATTTTGATCCCAGAATGAGGCAAAAGCCTTTATTTCAGGGTTTTGCAACCCTTTTTATAAGGTGTTCTGATACAGGTCAACATGATTGGCCAAAGGAACCACCTCTCTGGTCCCATTAGTGGAACAAGAGAAAAACACATTCAGAACAACTGTGTGACATGGTTTTGAGAACCAAAACCTATTTACAAAAAACTGTCCTTGAAAGAGTGCTTTCCCAAAAGATTTTCCCTTGGCAACAGCCACTGTAAGGCTGAAAATCTTTCTCAGGTTCAGAAAATCATGTCCATTGGGTGGCTTTTTTTCTTACACGGAACTGCTTGTAGGTGATAGAAGGTGGCTCTGCCCCATTTGTTCCAGTTTCATGCCAGCAGATTAATTTAAACTACAAAGTGGACAATATAATGCAGGCCCCAGCAAATCACTGGACCTGCTCCTTGGGGAGAGCGCAGCCTCTCACATGCTTGCAGCACAGAGACACATCTGTCTTGGAGGACCCCACAGTGCATCCAGCCAGCCTCAAGGGCCATGGCTGTGCTGAGTGGCTCCATCTGGCAGAAAATCATAGAACTTTTTTTATGAGATAATAACATAGAGCTTTGGGTTGGGTTGGAATGGGCCTTAAGGCTGGCTAGTTTCAACCCTCCTCCAACCTTCACTTTGGGGTTGGGACCATGTAATATTGTGCATGGGGAGGTCCTAGGGCAGCAAGGATACCATTGCAGCATGGGAGGTATCTTGGCAGAGGACATTGCTCACAAAAGGCATCCAGCAGTCAAAGGCACACTCCCAGCTGCAGCCTAGCACTTGTCCCCACCTTATCAAATCAACAGTGCCACTGTTCTGAAACCTCTTATGTCCAAAATCTGTGCCTCAGTTTCTCCTGAAAGTAATGTAGGTACGAGTAATTAATGAAATCACATCTTGAGCTTGACATACTTTCAAAAAAGTCAAAAAACAAACAAAAAAAAATCCTTGTGATAGAAATTAGCACACCCTATTTTTAACCCAAAGCTGAGGCTTTTATAATCTGTGGTCCTGGGTATTTTGCCCTTGTTCTAGAAGTACTGTGGTTCCTACTGATACCAGCTACATCCCTTAATTCAAAGTCATGCAAAAACCATATAAGGTGGATAGAAAGAACCAAGAGAAGAAGGTCTCCACTAAGGAAACCACCAAGCCATTCCTTTAGTGAGCTGCAATGAGCCTGCCTCACACAGTGTAACTAGACAGACAGACAGGTCTCTCCAGACCTGTTTAAAACACAGTACAGAGATTAAACAGCTGCCTACCCTGCTACCTATCCTTTACTTTTTGCTCTCCTGCCTTCTCTTCTCCCTTATACAATGAACATTGTGGAACAAAAAGTGCAGTCAAAGCAAATATCACTTGGACCAAGGGTTTGGCATTGGAGAGTTGAAAGTGAAGCTTCAAAATTCACAGGAAAACACCTACCAGAGCTCTCTTCAAGAGCACTATTGGGATGATGACTTGCCTCAGCTGATAATGAAGGAACAACCACCACCATCAAAGTTACAAGCAGCCCAGTCTTCAGATGAGGAATCTGGTCCCTGTCAGTGGGCCTGTGCTGCATCATTTCTTCAGATCAGCAGTGGAGACAAAGCATGCACCCCATGAGCATCTGATGGCTCTTTCTAGAGAATATATATGAGCCCCAAATTACTAACTCAAGAGATGGAAGTCAGTGAAAACAGTTAATGCAAGCCTCTGTGATGTAAGTTGCCTTTATTACAGATGGGGAATTAATTAGTCATGTTTTTCTGGGGATACTGTGTCGGGTTGTGTTCAGCCTCAGAGCTCTAAGTCCTCATCAAAATGTGCTATTTGGAAAAACCAATTTCAAGCCATTTCCTAAAGAACAAACTCTTATTTGTGCATATTTGCCCAAACAGATTTAAAATTAATCCCCAAGTCTTTGCAGACTTCACACAATTCATCAATTTCTCATGATCAGTCTGGGGAGGTGCAGAGGGGGCTCATGATACTTTCATGTTTTCTCATTAAAAAACACCCATTGGTACATTAAGACAAGAGCATCTCAGCAGGACATGTCGTTAAGTGACATTTCAAGGCTTTTGAAGAAAATGCACAGAAAGGAAACGAACCCCAGCAGCTACAGCCAGCAAGACAACAAGTAAATGAGCTTTTTGTGTGGAGAACAAAGAGAGAGAGTGCCAGGAATGGATGAAGTGAAGATACAACAGAAGAGGGGAGATCATTCTGCCTGAGAGCCTCGTCAGTATGAACAGACTGGAAAGAATAAAAGACTTCAGAGGTCAAGCTGTCCTGATGTGTCTATCTCACTTAGGCTAGGATAAAAGACAGCAAAAAACCACTATTTTGTTCTTTCCTGTATATCATACCCACTACTGAGCACCATTCTGAAAGGGCTAAACAAACTGTTTACATTTATTGAGTGTATGTATTACACTCTGTTTATCTTTAAAGTTTTAGCTTCAGAGTAGCCCTGCAGGGTAGGACAGAGATGGAGTAAACCCTGTCTCATGGCAGGATTCTAGAAACCAGTATTCCTTGAATTTGTAACATACCTCAATTTTTTTGAAGACATGCCTCTCTATTTAGGCCTATCCATCTACATTGTGATTATCCTTCTCTTCTTTCAAACAAACTTTGTCTGAAAACACAGAAAGCATGCCCACACAACTCTCAGCAGTAAATCCCCCCTTTTATGCCACTACCATATGCCACAGCACTTCTCCATTGGGAGCAGCTGTGAAGCCCCACCAGAGAGTGAAAAGCATCTGCAAATATTGGCTTCAAGTCTAAATACTGCCTCACCTGCTATAGAGCATGAGCAGCTGCTCGCAGTAAAAACAAACAAATGCATGCTTTCCAGAAGTATTTCCTAGTAGTGAAAATCTATTTTTTAAAATATAGATTCAGCTCAAGACTGCCTTTCTTAAACCCCCCTAGTCTGAGAAATACAAGTTTAGTGTGTACCTGGGCAAATGCATTCCCCACCTTGCTGAACCTCCTTCACCTTTATTTGAAGGGTATATTCCTCTAGCCAAAGGAAAGCAGAAGCCTTTTATGTATTCACTTCAATAGTTTTCACTTACTCCCATGTGCTTGGCAGCCATCCTTCCAAGTAGCCTCCATACTTTGTTAACATACCGGATTTAATAATTCCATTTTACAGTTTATTGAACTTTCCCTCTAACTCTTCTCTTTGACCAAGAAATTCAACTTTTACAGTCAAAGGTAGAGAAACATCTTAATATCTTGAATATTCCATCATATGCCCCCAGGCCTTTTAGATACATTTGCATATTTTTGGCGTATAACTTTTTTGGGTAGTGCCCATAAAACACATCATATTCTTGTGCTTGGTTTGAATTTTTAAAACCTTGGGTTCTTTCTATGTGGGAATAAAATACTCTCACAGATTGCCACATAGAATAACCAAAGCTTCCAATTTATTGTACTGTTTTGGAAATTTCCACTCAAGAAACTGGATAGTACCTGTTTTAGCTGCCTTAGAAATACTGAAGTACAACAGTACAACATACATTTCCAAAACAGTTTCCTCCTGATCTAAAAACATCCAAATTTAGCTTCTAACAAGGGATATGCTTGCATGCATTTGTCAAATTGCCTTCACATTTTTTTTTAAAAGTTTTAAAAATGCTTCAATTAGTTTTAAAAATGCTTCAGCACTATAGTCTTATAAAACATACCTCAATAAACAAATTTCAAAATATGTGGATACATTTTTTCAAACAAAGGAAACTGGAAAGTGAAATTGCTGGAACTTGCCATAAAAACAAAATCAAACCCAAAACAAAACAAACAAAAAACCAAAACCAAAACCCCCAAAAACCCAAACAACAAACAAACAAACAAAAAAAACCAACCACACACACATAAAAAAAATCAAAAACAAGCAAAACCCCCCTGCATTGTAAAAGGTAAAAATACAGAAATTTTTCATGAAAACATCTGGTTTTTTCCTCAAAGAAAATTCCTACATAGTTTTGGGACTTGGGACTTTCTATGTTTTTTGCTTTTCATAAAAATCAAGCATTTTCATGAGGAAAATAAGCAATTCATTGACCAGTTCTTTTAAGCACCTTGGATTATCTCTCTTTATTTGTCACATATAAGAAAAAAATAAAGATATCTCACAGGTGGCTTCTTACATAGTGACTGTAATATTAGCAGGGAGGTGCAAATAACTAATCTATGAGCTGATATTTATTGTCTTTTCAAAGTGATTAGGAATGTGTGTGTGAAGTAATGGAACCTTAAGGAACCTTTTAGCACACCCAGCCCAAAGCACAGCACTCATGTCCAGAAAACCAAAGACAACTAACAGAAAAAAAGTATACAGTTGGGAGGCATTCAGAAACAGTACTCCTATATCAAAGTTAAGTTGGAAGAATAAAAAAGCCAGTATTTCTGGCTTTTATTTTGGCATAACATTAAGAAACAAACATAATTTTTAATACAAATTCAAGTCAACCATTTGGTATTAAACTGCAAATAAACTTTCAGTGAGAACTCCCAGAAATCCAGTATTATATTTGCAACAGACAGTCATCAAAGCAGCAGTTTATAGTACATTGGGGTGGCAGGCAAGCTACAGATAACAAAGGAAATGTATTTCCAGAAAACGACAAACTGCAGGAAGAATTGTTTAGGTCATAGGTAAGCTTGTTTTCCTTAGATGCACAATCAGAAAATATTGTTTCCTGTGCCATCTCCTAGAGAAGAAGTATTCAGATTTTTGTTCCTCAGTTATATTAATCAGGTAATAAATATGTTAGTAATAATGCTCTTCTTACAAAATTCTGATTTGCTGCCTTGTTGCCAGAAATTCTCTGTAGATACCAAACATGCCATTGGTTTTGATGAGTAATCAAACTAAAAAGTCCACTGAGTTTTTTTCTTCCCATTAAAAAGTAAGTGACTTTTGGGGTTTAAGGAAGTCCATTTCTACACCTCTGATTAAAGGCAATAAGTGCTTCTACTCCTAAGCAGAAAGACTGAAAGAATAAATTTCCTACTAGGGTGCCACGCTGTGGAGGAACTTCTGGTAGAACTGCCATTTAAACTCACACTTCCAAATTGTTTCCCATCTAGAACTTAATGGCACTATTTGGATAATAAATTGGAGTCCAAACCACACCTATGGTCCTTTTAGTAGTCTGAACTGTTTATAATAACCCTCTTCAGATAATGAAAGCAGACATCACTTCCTACGAGAAGCCACATACACAAATACACATTATTCAAATACCCATGAATTATCCTTGCAGAAATGGGTGCAGGAGAAAGTCCAGAGAAGAGATATAATGAAGCTGGTTAAAAACAAGGAAGACAAGCACTATACAACACCACAGACCTGCTCTAGAGAGCAGCACCTCTGGTAGGAGCTCTATCAAGTTGAACCCACAAGCTGAAATAGTAGAATGGTGCTGTCCTGGAGAGATAACACATCAAACAGCAAGAGAAAAAACATGGCACCAAATTATACTGGTCTCAACCACTGTGTGCTGAGAGTACTGCCTCCCTAAACCACACTCTTCTGAAAAAATATTTTATTACTATTTTCCTATTTTTGCTCTTTATTCTTTAACAGTTGACATATGGGAAGTTTGAACTATACACTGCCAGTTTCATCTAGTTTACTTCTCTGTCAGGCTTTCTGTGTGTATCCTCTATGCATATTTTTAAAACCTTGGACAGTTTACCTAAAATTTGATATAGATGCTAACAAATAAAACATGCCACTGGGTAAGTGAAGAAGACCACCAAAAGTGTGGCATTATGCTGTTTTTTTCCTAAGTGTACTTTTGCTGTCTAAAATGGCACAAGTCTGTCCCACAGTTTTTATTTTTCTTGTGGAGACTCTAATAAGGGGTCTCTCTCCCTCCTCCCTGACTTCTTCTTGAAGCTTGTAGGATTATTACACCCCTGAAATCAATGCCCTCCTGCCAATCTGCCTGAACATATTGGTCTACCTCAAAAGTTGTTCATGGAGCAAGCAGACATGATCCCAAAAACCTGACTGACTTATGAAAAAATGCTGTAAGAAGACAAGGCAGCTGTGTAGAGGTAGAAGATACTCTTGTACCCCTTCACCTTCATTGAGAGAGCGATAATAAATAATAAAAATAATCTGGCACCGTAAACAGTTTTAAAATCCACTCTGAGAAAACAGCATGACACAGTGCTTGTGATGCCAGATAAAGAACTTCCTGTAGATTTTCTACAGCCATGCCCTTCATTGGATTTGTCTTTGTGTTTTGTGGCCGCTGTGAGATAGCAAGGAGCCAGAACCAGCAAACCACCTCACAGAGTCACCCCCAACCTATACCAAATAGACTTTTACAGCAGGACTGAAGTTTTATTTCTCAATTAGAGGCAGGACTTGCAATTTCTATAATTTGTTTGACTTTTGCCTTGCTGAGTACAGGCACCCTTCTTTGCTTTTACTTAAATGGTATCTTCCGTGCATGGAGGGGCAGGAAATATTTCTTAACAATCTACATGACCCTGTTTTTCAAAATCTTGCTAGTGTAATAAAAAATGAACCTTAAATGGTCGGTATTAAATGAATTTGCAGGTGTTCAAAGCACAATACAATAAATCAGTAGTACTGTGTGACTGTGTGACAGAGACTCCACAATTGTGGAAAATTCTGGAAGTATTGCTGGAACTTTCTGACAGCTGCTTGCATATGCAAGGAGCTTTTGTCTACAAACCGAGAAAACAAGATAAAAATCCACTTTCTTCAGAGTCTTAAGACAATGAGAAGAAGTTAAAGTAAATCCTCTGTACCAGAATAGGAGAGATCAGTTTTTGGGTTTTTTTTCCACATCCTCACCCCACAAGAAAAAGCATGGAATATTTTAAGTAGATTTGTAGGCTTCTGTGGATAACAATTCTGTGGTTTGAGGACAGTCGGTCTCTATTAATGGGAGTGAACTCACAGCCATGCAGAGCTGGCTGTGTGTAGTGCTCTGTGGTGTTGGCCTTTGAGGACCACTGATGAAAGGCTGAGGACAAACCATTTAGCTATGGTTGCTTAACAAAAGAGGAAGGAGAGTTCTGAAGAGCCGATGTTTTGGTTACGAGCCCTGACAGGTCACAAGCAATACTGTTGCTTTAACTTGTGGCTCCTATAACAAAATCAGACCTCTCAAGGTAGTCAGGTGACATGTCCACAACACACATGGGGAGCCAAGTGCAGGCTCTATATCCACATGCAGTGCAAGTAAGGTCAGCACTGCAAGATACCTTCCTGCACCTTGGAGCCTTGTTGCAAGACTGTGCTGTTTCTCCCTTCTGGAACTGAAATTTGCACATTGACAAACTTAAAGCAGATAATACCAAGTCAGGTCATTTATAGCTTTGGCATCTCTATTGCAATTGTAGAGATGCATTCCCTGAGAACTGCTAAGTTCTCAGACAGAATCAGGCCAGGATTGAACAATGGGGAGAGAAGAGCAGGACTATCAAGCACAGGAGACCATACTTCAACTGCAGCTAGGATCATGGGAAGCCACAGACACAAGTACCTTAGGAACTACACCATAAGTCACTACATCCATGAAGCTTAATGGATGAGTTTCTCCTCTCCTGCATCACAAAATACTCCGATTTGGAAGGGACCCACAAGGAACATCAAGCCCAGCTCTTAAGAGAATGGCCTATAGGGGGCTTGAACCTGTAACCTGGCAGTATTAGCACCATGAGCTAATCAACTGAGCTGATCTTGGGGTCTGTATGATCACCTTAGTCTCCTTCACATATTAACATGTGAACTGAACACAACACTGAACAGGACTGTATTGAAAAGGATGGGAGTCTCTTTGAGACTCCTACTCTGAGCCCACTCATTCGAAAGGTTCAAAGGGGAAAAGTGACTTCTTTGACTGCACAGCTCTCCTGTGTGATTCTGGGCAGCCTGGGGAAGCTACTCACACAGCTTTGAGAATTAATACATGTTCCTGTGTTGGGGACTTTGCCAGAAACATTTTCCTCCAAACCAAACTGACTGAAAAAACACTGGGTTTACAACCCAAAAAAATAAAAACCTTGCTGTGATGAGCCACCAGCAACTTAGTCCAGAAACCACAAAATGAAAAGATTTATGCTACAATAGTGACTCATAAAAGTAGGAGAGATTACTCTGACAAGGGAGTAAAGTGTTTAGCTAAAATTACAGATAATAAAATCATTCCCTTCAGAGGTACTTTTTCTATGAGATAGAACAGATACAACTAAAGCTGCTACAATAATGGATGATTTGTTATCTTTAGATGACTGTTTCAGCCAGGTCTGGTTCAATCTGCTTCTGGATCCTACCAGAACTTTTTCTGTGCCCAGTGAATTGATGGCTGAACACAACCTGGATGGTATCTCTTCAGCACAGCAGGCAAAAATGATGCAGAGTACAAGTCAAAACAAGGCAGTGGGGAGGGGAGGGAAAGGGGAGAAGAAATGAGGAGTGGGGAAGGAAGCAGTAGCCTCTATGAGACATACTCCATCTTGCAAAATTAAACATGATTTTTATTTTCCCAGAGCACCCTCCTGCATTGTTGAGAACACAGTATCACAGAATATTCTGAGCTAGAAGGGACTCACAAGAATCATTTAGTCCAACTCCTGGTACTGCACAGGACAGCCCCAAGAGTGACACCATGTGACCAAGAGTATTGTCCAAATTCTTCTTGAACTTTGTCAGGCTTGGTGCTGTAACCACTTCTAAGGGGAGCCTGTTCAGTGCCTGACCACCCTCTCGGTATAGAACCTTTTCTAATATCCAACACAGCTTCAGGCCATTCCCTCAGATCCTGTCCCTGGTCACCACAGAGCAGAGATCAGTGCCAGCCCTTCCACTTCCCCTCACAAGGAAATTGTAACTGCACTGAGGTCTTCCTCCAGGCTGAACAGACCAAGTGACTCAGATCGTTTCCCCTCAAGGCCCTTCCCCATCTTCATTGCCCTCCTTTGGACACCCTCTAACAGTTCGATGTGTTTCTTACATTGTGGCATCCAGAGCTGCCCCCAGCACTGTCCCAGTGCAGGGCAGAGTGGGACAATCCCCTCCCTTGCCCAGCTGGCCATGCTGAGCCAGATGCCCCCCAGGACAGGGTTGGTCCTCCTGGCTGCCAGGGCACTGCTGACTCTGTTCAGCTTGCCACTGACCAGGACCTCCAGGTCCCTTTCCATGATGCTGCTCTCCAGCCTCTCATTCCCTGGTCTGTCCGTACATCTGGGGTTGCCCCATCCCAGGTGCAGAATCCAGCACTTTCCCTGGTTGGTGATTGCCCTGCCCTCTGATTTGCTGAGGTCTCTCTGCAGGGCCTCCTGGCCTTCAGGGGAGTCAACACCTCCTCCCAGCTTTGCATAGTTTGTGAACTTGCTCAGTGTCCCTTCCAGTCCAGCATCCAAGTCATTTATGAAGATATTGAAGAGCACAGGGCTGAGGATGGAGCCCTGTGGAATGCCGCAAGTAACAGGTCTCCAGTCTGATGTCATCGCATTCATTGTAACCCTTTGTTGCCTGACCTTTTGCACCAGCTGCTTACCCATTTCATGATGTGTTTATCCAGCTGTGTGCTGAGCATTTAGTCCAGAAGAAACCTATAAGAGACAGTAGCAATGTCATTACTGAAATCAAGAAAAATTACATCTATTGGCTTCCCTTGATTCATTTGGTGGGTTACCCTGCCATAAAAGGAAATCAGGCTTTACAAGCAGGACTTTCCTCTCACATGAAGCCATGCTGGCTGTGAGACAGGTCAGTCTTACCAAATACAAGCCTATCTGTGAGAAGAACACCATAGAAGATATTGTTCCCTCACACCAGCAGAATCCCATGTAAGTAACAAAGTTATCATAGAGCAGAATATGTCCCACAGACATCCATCTCTTTGGGGAGAAGAGGGGTTACTTCCCCTTACCACTGCAAGTTACGTTACTAAAGCAACTGTAGCATTTGCTTTCCATTTGTTATAGCCAGCTTTGAAAGAACACTGAACTTGAAACTTTGAAAGAACACTGGCTTGAAAACTACAGCTACAGAAGATCTGAAGAATGAGAAGAATCATAAAAACCACTGAGTAGTACAGAAATGCTGAACAACCTCTCCCAGATTAGCAGCATCAAATGCTTTCACAGCTGTACACACAGTTTAAGAGGTTTGGATTTGATCTCCAATCTGTTATATTACAAATAGCATGGCAATAGTCAGTGGAATTTGCAGGACTCTCCACAAGGACTGAGAAACAGTCCAGGGAATCACTGTCAAGAGTTGCTGAAAAACAGTAGCAAGAACTTGGTGATCTGCCAGGTCTCACTGGAGATCCAGTGAGGACATAGGTGATCAAGATGAGCAGAGACCACTCTAAAAAAAGTAATCCTGCCTTGACATGAACCACAATGAAGGAGAGTGTTTCTATTCCTTCCAACAATGGTGGAAATATTCCAGGGATCTGCCATTTTTAAGTTGGTTTGTACTTTCAGTAAAAATGAACCTTGGAATTTTCTGTAGACTAGAAATGTACATCAACTACAAGTAAGTTTAAAACAGAAAACACTTATCTAGCCAGAGCAGACACACTCTCACACAATTCCCAAGTCACTTTAATAAGCTGCAGTCAAAACTAATTGTATGGAGAAGAGCACAATCAGATTTAAGATCTTGGAAGTGATGGAAAATCCATCATGACTGCTATGACCCAAGAGCTAATTACCATCTCATTAGAAAACTTGGCACTCTATTTCTAATATGAATAGGTCCAATTCCCCTATTACAGCTCATTAAAACTACCATACTACTAATTTTCCTGTGTGTATTAAGATTGATAAGTCACCTCAAGTCACCTCAATGGGTAAATTTGAGAGCTTACCTTTTATTCTGGGAGACTTAATGAGTTTTCTACATCACTATTCTCTTGTCTCTTCCTTCCTAAGTGTATTAACACCAGCATAGGATACGGAACCAGTAACAGGCTGTATAATGGTGAAATGTGCTTTTCTATCCCTGCTCTAGATTCCTTCTGCTACACTGCCTACAAGGACTGTGATAGCTACTCAGCCTCGGCATAAAACTAGGGGTGCATGTTCAACCAACTACCCCTCAGCCTCTGCCCCTTCCCTGCTATTTCTGAAGCTTTCTTTCTCATGATGTAGCCCCTGCTATATATGTGGGATCAACATCTTTGTGCTTCTGAAACACACAGGCTTTCATATTCCATGTGCAAATAAATGCTCCTGTTTTATAATACAGCACCGTGTTCATTTATTTTATCCCACCAATTTTATCATCTCCAAACTTCGTTGTATTTTCTTCATACTACAGAGGGAAACTAATTCTGTAGATGAGAGAATTACTTCATCTTCCTTAATCTCAAAAACTGCAAGTGAGACTGGTATATTTTCTGTTCAAAATGGCCAGCAGCATAAAGGAAATCAGGGTTGCTATTGATGGATGTGCCGCAGTTGCACCAAGATATCAAACACAGGCAAAGGGCTGTTCCTCCACTAATTCCTCATCTCATTTCAATTTATTTTGTTTTAAAGAAACAACTCAAGTCTCACATTTCTCCTTTGATTGAAGACACTGCCTGAAGCGATATTTGGTGGCTAGGAAGTGCAAAAAGCATACAAAATTAAATAGCTAATTATAATTATAAAGAGCTTAATTTTGGAGCTACATGTGCTCTAGTATTTACTAGGACCATGGGATATCTAGGAGAGAAGTAGGAGAAGAAAAATTACTATCACCTTTATTATGACTATGCCTCGAAACACCTTTTTTATAAATACAGACTTTTCAAAATCACATGAGCTTTTACAAAAAAGAGGAATGTTACTATTTCTGACAGGCTTTTGTTGTGGTTGGTTTTGTTTGTTTCTTTTAATCCCATTTAGCAAATCCTTTTGACAGAAAGTTCCTCAGGAAAGTCATAATTGGTCTTCTACCACATCTGTATTTTTATGATAGGAAAATACAAAGAAATGTATAGAATTTATTGTCTGTCTGCCACTATTTTAAGCATATCTTGCCACCAGTTCTCTCTTTCAAACTATGTCCTGCAACAGAAGAAGAAGACTGGAGGAGTAGAAAGAAACTGATTACCCTGAACAAAAAGTTTCACTGGTTTGCATTCCCCTCAATTTGAATGTTTCAAACAGATTATTTTTCTAAAGGCTGCTTTTCTCCAGACAATTATTTTCCTTACATGCCTCTTAAATAATTCTTCTCCAGAATCAAGGACAACACTCTCTTTTCTAGACAGCTCTGGACATTTTGTTAGGAACTCAGCCAGTCTGTTATCAGGATCCTCCAAAACTGGACCAATACTGCAGTTCCTGGTGACTCACTGCTTTCCAGTTTTCCTGGGCACTCCAGTGTATGTTCATGTTCAACACAGTCCTACACTTGTGCAGCTTCAATGCAGAGCAAGAGACAGCTCAACAGCTGAAGTGATCCCTGCTGTTTGATCCTAAGTGTCCAGTGTGTCAGAATGGCAATGGCAAGGAGAGACGGAAGTTGGGACACATTCTTGGAGGTTCTCTGTCTGCCTAAATTTGCTCCTCCATCTCACAGGACAAAATGTACAAAAGAGAGGTTCTTATAATTCTGCATGAATAAAAGGCAGGGAATAGAAGATGATTTTCTACCATGCTGTTAGAACACAGCCAAACTTTCTGCTCACTTTCTCTCCAGAGGCCACATTCTGTCTCTTACTTTTGGTTTTATTGATAATGTAAAATTCATTACCAGGTGTAAGAGAAGGAGGCAGCTTTAAAACTGATTCTGTGTGAAAAGAAGAGCAAAGAGAAAGCAAAGAAACCAACTTCTCACACACCATAATTATTCTAGAATTCCACATACATCCAGTGAACCATAAACTGCAATTGTGGGATACACTATAATTCATGGCTTTTTAAATTTCTAAGCACAGGAAATTCTCTCCTTGTACCCTGTCCTCTCCTTGCATTGCTTCTACTCTTGGTTGGGAGAAACAATTCAACAGAAGAATCATCAAAGGAATAAGAAGTCAGAGTTCAGTGGCTTCTACAAGATAATCAGCGCCTTGCACTTATAAAGATGAGAGGATTAAAAAAAAAAACCCAAATCCATAGTTTTGAAGTAAGTAGTTCAGAAAAAGCTGCTTTGTGGAGACAGAAAATCATTTGAAAAATTTTTTCCCAGGGGTTTTATTGCATGTTTTTGGGTTCAGCATCCTACTGAGCAACCTTTATGATGAGCAAGTCAGTACCTATAACAAACAGGAAGATACAGCTAAAACTTCAGGTAAAAAACTAAAGATTGCACTTTTAGTAAGAATAATATAGAAATCCAGCACATTTTAACAGTGCAAGTGGTGAAAGACTGCTTGCATTAAGTAGCATTGTGCTTGTGCACTACTCATAACCTCTGTAACTGCTTAAGTATGTGCAATACTTAGGGATTATTCTGGCAAAACAGCAAAAACCTCAGTAACACCTACAGACTCCTTTTTAATTCCTCTTGATGTCCATAAAAGTAAATTGAATAATGGGCAGTGTTTACCATGCTGTGATCGCTGCTGGGTTCAGTCCAATTTATATGTCATTGTGAATTACTGACACACTGTATCAGTAATTTTCTGTGTATGATAAAGATAAAATACAACATGTAATTTGTTGACTCATTCTCAAAAACAATTAATCTTCTTAAATGCTGTTTGCTTTGGAGAAAAAGTAACAAGGAAAAAGAATAACATCATGATGAAGTTATTCGAGTATTAGCGTCACCGTTATGGAAAAAAGTGGTCAAAATATATTGTCTAATGCTAACATTTGCATGAAAGTGCACTTAGAGTCATGAAACTTGACAGGCTAGAGACACTGTTACAAGGTTAAAAAATTCTGTACATTCAAGGAAATAGTTTAGAATATGCACTGGTGGTTCTGTCCTGACCTGCAAACCTCTGACTGTACAATGGATGTCTCAGCTGAGAAAATAAGACTCATTAGAAAATGAACTTTCCTAATACTTACCTGGATAACCAAGAAAGGTTTAAAATAAGCTGTTTTGCCAGGAAAAAGAAGGAACTGAATTTAATATGACTTGGGTGAGGAGAGACAAATGGAAGAGAGGCCTGTGGACTAAGGGTGCAATTTTGAGTGTCAGTGTTTACATTGTTCACATTGGGAAGTGGGGTAGATCTAACAAGATCCAAGGTCTACATGCTGAAAACTGCTAAGAATATGACATATGGAGTGGAAAGCACTGAAGTTGTTTCCATTTTATTTCAGTCAATTACACAATATGTCTATCTGTATTCTTTCCCTTAAATGTTCCTTTTCCACTCCAAGGAAAACCCTCCAGCATTTTGATTGGTAATACTTCTATGCAGATAATTCAGCATATTAGGAAAGTCTTCTCCTACTGACAAGATAATCCTCATCAAATCAAACTCTTTTTATGGATTCCACAGGCCAAATAGGATGTCACATTGAAGTCAGACTTCTTAAGGGGAACAGAGAACTTTCAATCTACCAATATTTTCATTATGCATCACCAAAGAAGAGCAACTTGAGCCACACACTGCAAACAAGAGTTAAATTAATTTGGGGATTTACTTAGATTGGTAAAGAGTATTTTTTAAACTGTAAACAGACATCTGTTTTGATGCTGACAACCATTCATTACCCTCGGTGTTTGCCAGCATAGTGCAGCAGATGTTATTTTCTTGTTACATATTTTCATAAGATGCGGTCATTGTTTAAGCTACATTCTAACAAGGACTCAGAATTAAATTGAACTAGTTAAATTAAAAATGGAATGTTATTCTCTAATGTAAATTAATTACAATGACAAATTGAAGTGAGAAGAAATAATTCATGTTCTGCAAATAGCTGCAAAATGGTTGCAATGTTAACCTTTGGCTGATCTTTATTCACAAGTAGAAATAAGAATATACTGAAAATGGTTGTTATTGTGTTACTGAGCATTCTCTTATAACATAGATGTGTGGATAAATAAGGTATATTTAACAGAAGCACACATGTCTGTGCACATATAATCACAGTCAGGTATTTCAATTTTGGATTTTTGTCCAAGCCAACATATTTAGTGGGAAAGAACAAAATAATTCAAATAAACAGGAAATCTCTGGCTTTTCTCTGTCACTCTAAACTGGCATGCAGTCCAGATTCAGACAGCTTACAGTTTTTGTTCTGATACAACAAATGGTGAGATGTAATTAAGAAATTTATCCCCACATTATTTCATTTTAACAGCACAGAATGGTAAACCTATGTAGGATTCCTCTAGATTTGACTGGTTCATCTGATGTGCTGGATGCTCATTTGGACTGAATTTTAAATCCCTGAATGTTCGTCTATTACCAGCTTATAGACTGCAGGAACAAGAACACAATATACTTTATCTTTTGTTTTTCTTATCTTTCTTTTTTTCTGCCTGAATTTGCTACTTGTGAAAGGTCCAAAATTACTGTAACTGGAGACTAGACAGGATAAAAAGATGTTCTCTTTATCACCAGAAAAACTGCCTTACCTTGTCCTCTCAACACAACTTCAGTCTGAAACTTAAAATCAGCTGCCACATTCTGACTACAAACATGTCTTTCATTATTGTGCATTTAATAGAAACTTTGTGGCTCAGTTTGAGACTCCCACTTCAGCATTGAAGGAACACAAAAAACAAAAGAACTCTACAGCTAAAGACAAGACAAAGCTTGTAGGTCAATGTAACTTACTTTATTAGACCAAGAGATACAGCTTTTTGAAAAACTTGAATAAGCTTTCAGACATGGAATCACTTCTTGGGGTATGAAACACATAATAGAAGCAGCCTATTTAAGAACTATATAACAACAAGGAAACCTGAGAACTGTGACAATTACAACATATCATCACAAGGCCATTGAAGACACTAAATTGTTCTATTTGAAACTGAGGCAAGATAATGGCAGCAGCCAAGTTAATCATGACATCTCTTTGCTAAGAGACCAAAGAGACACCGCTATTAGCCCTACAGTAAAAAAGCACATGACTGAAAGCTGGTTCATGTCCCAGGCTATGCAACCATGCTATTCTGTTACTATCTGTAAAACTGTATTATCAACTTTCTACCCGTTCCACCAGACCAGGCTCACCCAAATTAGATTAATCTGTATAAATCACATCTAGAACTTCAAAGGAAAGCACTGTAAAATACGAAGGAATGTATAATGAATAGCACCTGAAAGAAAAGCATAAAGAACATATAGTGATAAGCCCCAAATAAGATCCACAATTACCCAACCATCAGGTTTTGCCTCCAGCCAGATTTCTGAACAAAACTTTGGAAGAAAACAGTGGAAACAGGAATCATGGATGACATAATGGAAATAGACCTGAACACCATTTCATTTACTGAGGTCAGTGGACCACAAGATCTGAGCAAGTACAGGTGAGAAGGGGAAAGAGCACACTTGTAGTCTAAAGAGCTCCTTCCCTTCCAAGGCCAGAAGCCCTATCAGTTGGTTTGCAGGACACAGGGGCTGAGACTTGCAAGCTCAGAGGCAGCAGCAAGCCTGCTGTCTCACACTGATGGGATTTAACTGCAATCACCTAGAGTTTCCAGCCCTTGACACAGGAAAATTGAGTGTAAGGTACCACTTTTGTTTGGATTGCAGTTGCCAGGAAGGAATGACTTTACAGCAGCATTAATTATGAGGCAGGAAGAAACAACAACAAAAAATACCCAAGAATAAAAGTTAAAAAAATTGCAGGAGAGGCAAATAGGAATCAAGATAGAACATAACAGGTTAGTAGAAGGACGACATGCAGGATATAGATGTGTATGTGTGTGTCAGTGCCTGTGCACTACTAGCACACAAGACTACAAGACAAAGCTGTTTGCCAGAACTTGGCTTACTATTGATCATGATAACTTGAGACATCAGTGACTGGTATTCTCAGAGAACATTTAGTATCACTGCTCACGAGGCATGATGCTTAAATGTCATTCCATCCTTTGAGGAATTATATGCCTCTTAAGATGTAAATTACTTTAAACAGTGATATATTATTTGTATGCTGCTTTGATTGATAAGATATTATAACAGCTAATAGCACCTATTGTAAAAGGTGCTGGGACCTGTTTGTGCTGAAGAAAGGTTAGCTGTGGGAGCCAGGATTCTCAGTTTACTTTTAAATAAAACTCCAAAACATTAGGAGTTAAGAGCAGGAAAAGCACTGAAGGACTAGCACTACTAGCAAGGAAAGAGTGTCAGAAGTATATTTAAGACTCTCCAAACAGCATTCAGGTTTTTATAGCAGTCATGATAATGATCTTACACTTACGGAGAATTTTTCATCCAGAAGGATTCATTTACGGGCTTTGTGCATACCATGGGAATAAGTGTCCTCTCTTCTGCCAACTTACAGTGGGAAAAGCTGTTTACTCTTCTGAAGGAAAATGTTGTGCTGTGGGAACTGCTACATCCCAAACAAAATGGATTAGGACAGGCAATGCTAAATGCTACAACAGTTAAGTATAAAACATAGTGAGGAATTTGAAGAAACAGAACATAAGTAATCAAAACCATGTTCTCGTCAGGATGCTGAAGCTAACAGAGTAACTTCCAAAATATATCGTGACATCAGTCATCCAATTAACTTTTTAATCCCCATTGGACCTTTCGGCTCTCCCTTAGTTTCTCTCAATGTATACTCATACAGCCTGCTCTCTAAAATATTGGCAACCATTAAGCTGAACTTGACAGTGCTGTTTCCAGGTAAGTTACATAAAAAAGCTGATAACTGTTAGCTTTTAAATGCTACCCAATGTAAAACAAGAAGGATTTTAAATCAAATAATATGAACAAAAAAATTTTATAGAATAACATTTGTATTTCAAATGCATTTGGATAATTCTCACTAGGTCCAACTACCCTCTTTAACTCAATCTGTGTCTTGGTCCCATCATCCTTACTTAATAAGCTCACATCTTTACTTATGTGGCAGG
>VWYI01021262.1:741184-754710 GCA_013399455.1 Anthoscopus minutus | reverse complement strand
TGGAGGCCGGCGGGGCCCGGCGGCTGCGGCGGCACCGCCCGCCCGCCTGCCCCGCGCTGTCGCTGCGCACCGGGCTCCGCAGCGAGCCCCACGAACGCTCCATCTCCCCGTGGCGCTACCGGTGAGTGCTCCCGCCGCCCCGGCCCTATCCCTGCCCCGCCCTCGTGATCCCAGCTGGGAACAGCTGGCGCCACAAGGGAAGGTGTCCCCGTGTCCCCGCAGCATCGACGAGGACGAGAACCGCTACCCGCGCAAGCTGGCCTTCGCCGAGTGCCTGTGCAGCGGCTGCGTGGATGTGAAAACCGGCCGGGAGACGACGTCGCTCAACTCGGTGACCATCCACCAGACCATGCTGGTGCTGCGGCGCAAGCCCTGCCCGCGGCCCGCGGGGCTGGGGCTGGTGGCGCTGGAGGTGGATTACATCCGAGTGCCCGTGGGCTGCACCTGCGTCCTGCCCCGCACCGCGCGCTGAGCCCGCCCCGGTGACCGTGTCACCGCCCCGCCCCTGCCCGTGCTTGTTTTAGAGCACCGGACCCCACCAGGGTGTCCCCTGCCCTGGTTATTTATGAGTTATTTATAAGCCTTGCTGCCGGAGGGCTTTTTTGTACCCCCTATTTATTGGTGACCCCCCAGCCACGGCTGTGACTCCAGGGCCAGCATTGCCCCACGGCGTTCCCCCCGGCCGGACCCTGTGAGTGCTGCCAGGGCACTCACTGGTTATTTATTCCCCCAAAAAAGCTATTTATTTTCTCCTCCCTAGTGCTATTTAATGCTGCAAATAAAAGCCAACAACCTCTGGCACAGTCGTTGCTCTGTTCCCAGCCTTGGGCATTGTTGGGATGTTGGGAATTGGGGAACGGAGGCACATCCACGGGCAGTGCCCAGCTGCACTGCAGGGCACCAGTGCACCCAGTGCACCCAGTGCAGGATGAACTGGGAGGTGATGGGGAGGCCGGCAGGGCACGGGGGTGCCCCACAGCCCCAGCCCTGGCACCCCAACACCCACACCTTTCCCATGGCTCTGCCCCTGGGCACCACATCCCACGGACCTGGTGCCACCTGCCAGGGCCTCTCCAGCTGTGCTGGCAGCACCTCGGGGGGCCCTGGGCCACCTGCAGCCCCTGAGGGGCCGGGGTCTGTGTGGGGAGGGGGCAGAGGGGGACCTGGAGCAGCTGCTGATCCCAGTGGGATCAAGGACTTGGCACCCACGTCACACCAGGGAACTTCCAGCACTCCCGAGTGGGGCTGGGAAGGGAAATCCTCCCCACGTTCCCTGCTGGGGGGTTATCCCAGGTTTTGGGGGCTCCTTTGGGACTCACCGTGCAGCTCCATTGCAGGGCTCTCCCAGTTCCATCCCACTGTTGGCTCCATAAGGATTTTGGGAAGGGACCCTGCCCATACTCTGCACTTCCACATGTGGGATTTGCCCATAATTGCACAGTTTGTCCTCAAAACACCTCCCCAGTCCTATCCCAGGAGCAGGGCAGGAATGGGAGGATTCCCCCAGAGCAGAGGCAGGGGCAGCCAGTGCCTTTCCCACTTTTTATTGCAACAGCAGCTGCAGGAATGACAGAAACCAGGGAGAGCCGGAGCAGAGCTTCCTGATCCCCCCTGGGCACTGGGGATTCCCCGAGAGCTGGAGTTCCACAGGGATTTGGGGATCCCCCAGCAAACTGGGGGGTGCTTGGGGAGTTGGGACCCTCAGGGAGCTGAGCATGACCAGGGATTTGGGGCTTCCCAGGAACTGAGGAGCTCCTGGAAACAGGAGACTCACAGGGAGCTGGGAATCCCCAAGGATTTGGGAGATCCTTAGGAACTGGGAAGCCCTTGAGGGCTGCAGATCCCACAGGAAACTGAACATCCTTGGGGATTTGGGGAGGTCCAGGAGCTGGGGAGTTCCTGGGAGCTGGAGACTCCATAGGGAGTTGAGCAGCCCCAGGGATTTGGGAATCTCCAGAAGATGGGAAGCTCCTGGAAACCCTCCAGGGAGCATCACACGTCTGGCAATTTGGGAGCTGAGCATCTTCAGGGATTTTGGGATCCCCAGGAGATGGAGATCTTAGAAGGAGCTGAGCATTGCTGGGGATTTGGGAATCCCTTGGGGAGCTGGGGAGCCCAGGGGGGATTTGATGATCCCAGGGATCTGAGCATCACCAGGAGCTAGGGACGCACAGGAGCTCAGCACCCCCGGGGCCTTGGGAATCGCCAGGATCTGGGGATCCAATTCCTTCCAGTGGATCCAGGAGCAGCTGGGAAGCAGGAGCAGGAGCAGGGCAGTGGGGCAGGAGGATCCCCCATTATTCCACTTCCACAGGGATGGGGTTCACCTGTCCCCCCACCTCTGGCTGCTTCTTGCGGGCATCCGGGGGGGGCCGGGGCGGGGGGTTGCTGGGGGGCTGCTTCATGGTGCCCCCCTCTTGTGACCGCTCCCGGGGCTTCTGCTCGATGGGACTCCACTCCTCCCCTCGAACCGCAGCCTGTGGGATCGGGAATAGTGCCACGGAACAACCCCCACCCCAAAAAGGGGCTGTCTGGGGCAGGGAAAGCACAGCTGGGACCAGAGTGGGGGGAAGGAGGATGTGACTCCTTGCTGTCCACCCTGATTGGGACAGGGTTTTTCCACAGCCCAGTCTGGGAATGTTCTTAGGATTCATATGGAAGTACTGGTCCATGGGTTTAGGGGTGCCCTCGTGCTGCCAGCCCCCCAAAAGCCCCTGTCACTCACCAGCAGGTAGATGCCGCTGGCGATGCCCAGGCAGACGGTGCCCAGGATGGTGGAGAGGAGGAAACCAGCAGGGACAGCCAGGCTGTGACAGAGATTTGGGGTTCAGAGGGAGCTGGGGGTGCCCAGCCCCCCGGCCCGGCCCTGCACCCCACTCACGCAGCGTGAAGGATGGCTCGGATGTAATAATTCCTGGTGAGGGGCCCAAACAGCTTCACCACGGCTGTCAGGTACTTCTGGCCACTGCAGGGTGACAGCAGGGGGTCACAGGGGCTGTCCCCACCCAGGGGGGCACCCAGCCTCCAGGACCCCCCATCTCTGCAAGCAAAGGAACCCACCCGTGGCATCCAGCTCTGCTCCCACACCCCTGTGTTTGGGGGGTCCCAGGACCCCCAGCTCCAGGGCTGCAGGGGGGACACAGCACTCACCACCTCTCCATGGTGGAGCCCTTTTTCCGCTTGCTCCTGGGATACTCGAGCAGGCAGACCAGGACGCCTGCCGCGCTGCCGGGCCGTCAAGGAAAAGGCGGGACCGGACCGGGAACAGTCCCAAGCAACAACCCGCATCCCAAAAAGGGGCAGGGAAAGCACAGCTGGGACCAGGGAGATAAGGATGTGACCCCGCCCCCGTTCATGCCTCCCGTCCCCATCGGAACACGGTTTTCCCAGCGCCGGGAATGCTGTCGGCAAGGATACATGGAATACGCCGCGAAGTACCAGCCCTTGAACTGCCCCGCCACGGCCACGATCCCGCCCGTGAGCAGGACTGCGGGAACAGCCGGGATGGAGGGGTCAGTCCGGGACACGGCCCCCAGGCCACGATACCGTCCCAAACTCGGGACACAACCCGCCAAACCAGGATACAAACCCTCAGCCTGGGATACAGCTCCCAAAAGCCCGGACACAAGCCCGAACTCGGGACATGCCCGCCCAAACTCAGGATACAGCCCCAGGCAAAGCCCCAGCCTGGGATTATGGCCCTGGGAACACGCGGGACCCCCGGGATGCAGGGAACTGGGGGTTCCATGGCCCCAAGGACTTCCACATGTGGGATGCCGGGGAGATGCTGCGTGCGGGATCCCCGGGATCAGGGAATTCCAGGGCCTTGGGGGGAGGTTTTTGGCCTCGTGGCCGGAGGAAGAGGAGAGTGGAAGAGGAGGAGAGGACGGAACCGACGAAGAGAGGGCAGAGGAGGAAGAGAAAAGGAGGAAGCGGAGGCTCCAGCCCCGCTGGGCCGGGAATTCCCGGCCGTCCCCGGCGCCTCCTGTCCGCACCCCCCAGCCCGGTGGGACCGGGACCCCGCTCCCTTCCCCGGGGCCCTGTCTGGGGGCACCCCCGGGACTCAGCATCCCCTCCCTACGCTCCGCATCCCCAGCGCGCCGGGCGCTCACTCCCTCCGGCCCCGGGGACTTTCCGACGTGCCCGGGTCCCCTCCACTCAAGCCCCCCAGCCCCCCGTACTCACTGAGGCCGGCGGCGAGCGCCTGCTCGTTCGCCCACATGGCCCACTCGATCTGCCCCATGGCCCGCAGCGGAGCCGGCCGGCCCGAGCGCCTTCGGCTGCTCCCGGCTCCGCTCGGCTCGGCCCGAGCGGCTTCGGCTGCTCCCGGCCCGGTCCGGTCCGGCTCAGCGCAGAGGGCTCGGCCCTGCTGGGCTCAGCCCGGCCCGTACCGCCCGGTGGAGCTCGGCTGGTCCCGGCCCCGCTGGCCCGGCCCGTCCCGGTTTGGCCCCGCTCGGCCGGTCCCGACCCGGAAGGCGGGTGCGGCGCTACCACCGCGGGCCACGCCCCTTTCATGCTGATCACGCCCCTTTCCCCACAGGCCACGCCCCCGCGGGGACACGGCACCGACCCGGGGCCACGCCGGGGTCACCCCGGGGTCACGGGACACGACGGGTGACAGGGGTGGCGTGGAGGGACAGGATCCGTGCCAGCAGCAGGGACATCCGAGGGACACGGCACAGGGCCAGTCCTGGGACAGGGCACGTGCAAGGGACAGGGCCATGCGGATGGACAGGATCAGTGACATCTTGGGGGCGTGTGGGACAGGAGATGCCCCACAAGGGACATGTGGGGTGACAGGGCTGTGCGGAGGAGCAGGATCAGCCACAGGGACAGGGACTGTCCCCATCTCCTGGCTCCCCTTCCGGCTGGCGCTGTCCCCCCCAGCACACACAGAGCCCGACACCCCAAAACAGCACCAGAACCAGGAACCCTCTATTTCCTCACAAAAGATTAAAAACCAGCCCCAGGTCACATCCTGCCCCAGGGCTGGGGACAGCTTTGCAGCAGGCCTGACTCAGGGTCCCGAGGCCTGCTGGTGGCACCAGCAGAGTCCCCTTGGCATGTCCCAGAGTGTCACTGGGGTCAGGCACGGCTCCGGGGCAGCCCATCCGCTCCCAGGAGGTGCTGGCTGGGGTCATCCACGAGCTGGGGACCAGGGCCAGGCTGTGGGGCAGGACATGAGGTCAGGGACACCAGTGAGCCCCACTGCCTATAGGGCACTCCCTGCTGTGGGTGGGCCCCACAGACCCCAAAATGCCACCCCATGGGTCATGCCAGTGGGAATACATCCAGAAATGGGGTCCTGCACACCCACCCGGGGATAGGGACAGGGATGGGGTCCCACACACAGCCCTGGGGATGGGGATAGGGAAGAGGTCCCACACACAGCCCTGGGGATGGGGACAGGACCCCAATACACCCCCCTAGGGCTGGGGACAAGGATGGGGTCCTGTACATCCCTGGGGACAGCAGTGGGGTCCCACCATGCCCTTGGGGCCAGGGATAGGGTCAGAACCCCCCCACAGAGGCCACGTCCCCCTGGTCCCACTCCCCCAGCCCCCCTGCCCCTCACCTTGGTGTGCAGGATGTACTGGACAGCCCCTGGCACAGGCTCGGTGATCACGGCGGCCACCAGCTCCTGAGACAGCGCGGCCGAGCCCACGGGCAGCCCCCGGACAAACCTGTGGCACAGCCAGTGCTCAGTCCCTGCGTCCCCAGCAGCCCCCAGCCTCCCCCAGTAACAAGTGAGATTCCCTTACTGGTCCCCGTTGGTGGCGGGGGGGAAGCTGCGCCTCACCACCTCCACAAACTCGGCCACGGCCTCGTCCAGCGTGAAGATGACAGCGTTGGGGCCGGCGTCGAAGGTGTAGGCGACCTGTGGTGGCATTGTGGGGACGTGGGGACCTGGGCAAGGGCCACGGTGCCGTGAGAGCGCCGGGGCCCCACGGGTACCTTGGTGCGGCCGTGGTGGGCGTTGTAGCGATGTGCCAGCGCGATGATGTGGCGCGACAGGTCCGTGAGGTAGAAGATGGGCGGGAAGGTGTCGAGGCAGGTGGCGTGGAACTGGTTGCTGTCCCTCATGGCCAGCTGGCCAAAGCCCTCAAAGTCCCGCTCCCGGATGTGTCGCATCATCTGGGCCAGGCGCTCAGGGACCACCACCTCTGCCCGGTGCTGCCACAGCAGGGGCGTCACCACCGGTGCGGTGACACCCATGGCACGTGGGCTGTGGTCACTCCAAATCAGTGACAAGCACAGCAGGCGGGTTGTGGCCACCCCAGGTTAGTGGTATCCACGGCAGGAGGGTCACAGTTACCCCAGTTCAGTGACATCCATAACAGGTGGATGTGGTGATACCCACAGCAGGAAGGTCACTGTCACCCCAATGTGGTGACACCCACTGTACCATGACCCTTTGGGTGTCACTGCTCAGCCTCCAGCCCCATTCCAAGGGAAAGGAGACCCTGTCCCTGCCTGGGCAGGATGAGTCCCCTGTCCCCTTACCTTCAGCAGGGGACTGGTCTCCACACTGCTCTGCATCCCCATCGTGCTCCCCACCGGCTTCTTCTCCCCACTGACCTGGGGGGACACAGACAGTGGGACATGGCCCCTCCTGAGCCCCTTGAGTCCCAAATCCTAGCCAAATGCCCTGCCAGCCCCTCACCACCAGGACAAGGACACGGAGCTCTGGCCAGTGCGTCTCAGGGGCCACTTGGAGGGCCAGGCTGTCGGTGCCATCGGGGCGCTCCCCGCGCTGCCACTGCACGAAGCCCCCGAACATGCTGCGACAGGCACTGCCCGAGCCCCGCCGGGCCACCTCAGACAGCTCCTCCTCCAGGCCATAGAGCCGGGCCAGCGCTGACACTGTGGGGACAGGCAGAGGGGACACCCCTGTCACCCCTCCTGCTGCTAGCACACAGCTGAGCCAGCGCTGACACTGTGGGGACAGACAGAGGGGACACCCCTGTCACCCCTTGCACAGAGCTGGGCCAGCCAACAGAGGGGACACCCCCGCCACCCCTGTCACCACCCCCTCAGCGCCCTCCATGCCATACTGCCACAGGCAGGGCTCAACCGCGGAGGGGACAGATCAGGCCAGGCACACTCCCCAGCCCAGCACCCAGTCCCACACACACCCAGGCAGGCGTAGCCGGCGGCGGACGAGGCGAGCCCGGCGGCCGTGGGGAAGTTGTTCTCGGAGGCGATGTGGATTTTGTAGGAAAGGCTGAGCGTGGCCGTGTCCTCACCGCCCCCGCGGCGCTTGCGGGCCAGGCGCCGCACTGCGGGGACAGCAGGGTCAGGGGACACCGGGGACATCGGGGGACACCCCTGGGCAGGGGATGCTCACCCTCGCGCAGACAGGCCTGGACCCGCGGCTGCCCCACGTCCACCTCCTTCCCGTTGAGCCACAGCCGGTCCTCCGTGAAATCCCGGCTGGCGGCCACCGTCGTGGTGGTCTTGAGCTGTGGGGAGAGAGGGAGGGGGCTCAGCACCCCTGGATGGCTGCGGGGCTGATCCTAAACCTGATCCTGATGCTAAACCCGGTCCTGATGCTGACCCACCTGGTCCTGGTGCAGCGTCACGCTCAGGGAGGAGTTGATGGGCAGGATGAGGTCGGTGTCACGCTTGCCCCCTGCAAGAGAGCATGGCACGGCATGGCTTGGAATGGCATGGCACAGTCAGGAATGGAACAGTTCCAATGGCGTGGAACTGTTTGGAATGGCACTAATGGACACAGCAAAGCACGGCATGACAACGCCAGGAATGGAATGGAACAGCTTGGAGTGGCATGGCAAGCAAGGAACCAGGGCAGCACGGCCTGACCCGGCACAGCATCACCTGCCACGGCGCAGCGGGACCTGGCACAGCCAGACCTGGCACAGCCAGCACAGCCTGGGATCGGAACCCCCGCCCGCGGCCCGTGTCCCCCGGCACTCACAGTACTTGATGACGGCGATGTTCACGGGGGCCGTGCAGGTGGCCATGGACAGCCCGCGCTCCGCCGCCATCGCCGCCTCCACTGCCGGCCGCCCTCAGGCCCCGCCCCCGCGCCATGCACGTGACCGTGGCCTGCGGGCGGTCCCACCTCGCTATTGGTCGAGGGCGCAGCACCCGGTTCCCAACAGCCAATGGCAGTGATCGTACCACGAGAGGCCACGCCCACTGAGGTCGGTGGGCAGGGCCCGCGTGGCGCCATTTTTGAATTGGGCAATAACCGCGCATGCGCAGATACTCCCGGTACCGTTCCCGGTGTTCCCGGTACCGGCCCGGTTCTGCTCCCCGCACCGCTCTGCCCCCAGCACCCCAGTGTTAACCCATGTCCTCGGCGTCCCCAGTCCTGCCCCCAGTGCTCCCAAATTCCCTGTAACCTTCACACCCCAGTGCTCCAATTATCTCCGGCGCTCTCGGAGTGCTCCCAGAGCCTTCAGGGCCACCTGTATCCCAGTATCCCAGCAGCAACCTTTAGTGCTTCCCCACGGAGGCCAGGCGTGGATGAAACTGCCTTTATTGAGAAAAATGGTTTGCTACAAATACGTCATCGAGTTAATTCTTCAAAAAACAGGACGGCTCGTTAAAAGTTCTAATTATGCAAAAAAGTGGTGGGTGACGCACTGGCAAGCATGGCCGATGGGATCCATGGATCCCTGGCACAGCAGGATCCCTGGCACAGCGGGATCCCTGGCACGGCCTGGCATGGCCCCTCACACCTGGGGCCTTAAAGTGCTTTACAAAAGCAGCTCTTGCTGCCCCTGCTCTGTCTCTGTGGGGCAAGAAGGAAAAGGAGGAGAGAGGGAAGAAGTCCGAAGTTAACAGTGCCGGCCCAGCTGAGCACAGGTCAGGGAAATGCTCCTGGGTCCTTCCTGGAAGATGCCAGCGCTCTCCATCCCACCTGGTCCTGGTGCAGCATCACGCTCAGAGAGGAGCTGATGAAGACTCCTCGCTGGCCTGGCTCCAGAAAGAGGAGCAGGGCAGCTCCAGCCCTTTCCCTGCTCTGCCAGAGGAGCTGAGGGCTCCCTGCACACTCCTCACAGGGCTGCAGATCCCAAAATCATCCAGTACTATGACAATCAAAATAAAACACAAGCCAGTATTGCTAGAGCAGAGCTGGAGCCAGGTTTTGGATAAAGCTTGGGAATTCTGCAAGCAGGGAGATGCAGAAGGGACCTCTAGCACCCCTCTTCCCTGCAGATCCTGAGGGAGGGCTCTCAGGAATCACACCCTCCCTCAGCTCCACCACTGGGAGCCTTGGGCTCATCCCATGGCCGGTGCTATCTCCCTCCCAAACCTCCCCAGCCCTCCAGAGCCAAGCCCAGCAGCAGCAGGCAGGGCTGAGAGGAAGGGGCAGAGGGAACAGGTCACCAGGATGCTGTAGAGCACCCTGGATCAACAATGCCCCATTCCCAAGGTGGGATTACAACGGGGAGATGCAATCCCCTATTTCTGAGGGGATAAGGAGCTCGGTGCTGGGATCCTGCATGGACAGACATTCCATGGGCAAACAGCACCTGGATCCAATCCAGCTGCTGCTGCTGAGTGCCAGCGTGGCACAACAATGCCTGCTGCCTCACAGGCAGAGGAACTCTGCTGAGGGAAGGGAAAGGCTCAGAAATATCCATGAAAAGCCCAAATACCCCAGCATGGCCCAGAAATACCCAGGGATATCCCAGAAAGATCCCTGCACTTCTCCCCACTCAGAGTCCGACCCGCTGCTCCGGCATCCAGCTCCTGCCCCATTCCCAATCCACGTGTTCATTTGCTTGGGTTACTTGTGTAAAAAATAAACTTTCTTAATAATGTTCCATAAAAATACTCTTGTCCTGGGTGGCAGATATTGCAGTGTGAAGGGGAACAGCTTCTGACCCCGCTCTAGAAAACGTGGAAAAGGCTTCGCGCTGCTTCGTGTAGAAAAATGCAAGGGTTTGGTATCCCAAGAGCCGGTACAAAACGAGGAAGGGGTTTCCCTGGATGCTGGATGCCATCCTCGAGGGCTCCTCTGAACCACTGTTCAGTCTCATCCCAGGATTCAGGTGAAGGAGGCAGCTCCAGCCTCCAGCATGGGGGTCAGGACAGCCTGACATCTCTAGAAAAATCCTTGGAGAGTTTAAAAAAAGATGCTCCGTGCTGCCTTCCTCCTTTTCAAAAGGATGTGGCTGATTCCAGTCCCAAATTAGGGTGTTGGGCATCCAATCTATCAGTTTCAGGTACCTATTCCGTTGCAACAGAGAGCAGGGACGAGTGTGCCAAGAAGCATCTAATAATAAATAGATCTGGACACAGGGATATGCTCCCAACACAGATATTAAATGCCTATCCAAGGATTGATCCCAGCCCTGCGGCGCTGGCTCCTCTCTCCAGAGGTCTCTGCTCACTCACTGTGAAGAGGCTCCAACTTCTTCAACAAGGTGGATTTGTCTGGAGCGCAGCAGGAACAGAGGCAGCTCCAGAGGGCTCCTGGAATGTGCAGAAGGAGCTGGGGCAAGGAGAGGGATCAGCCTCAGTTCTCAGAGAGGGACAGAGCCAGGGCCGCCTGCAACGCTGCCTCCTCGTCAATGTTGTAATCCTGAAAATCAAACAGGGAGCTCAGGAGAGCTGGCACAGCCAGGGCACACCAGCCCCATGGAGCCCTGCCTGCTCCCAGAGCCTCCATTCCTCTGGCACACAGATCCCAGGAATGGCACCCATGCTCTCTGGGGGGGGTCCTTTGTGCCCACATCCCTTTCCTGCCTGGAATTTCCCACCTGGCAGGAGGGATGGAACACGCCCACACAAGCTGAGGCCAAAGGGTGAAGCTTTCTAGCAAGGCCAGGGGTTTTTGCAGAGCTCCAGGTTGGGTTTATCCAACACAAGTCAGGATATTCCTCTGTAAATGCCTGGAAGTTCTTTTCCCTGACATCTGTCCAACAAAAGCAGGATGGGAACAGAGCCTCCCCTGAGGCCAAGGCTGAGCCATCACAACTGCACCCCACACAGGAGGGGTCAGGGACCCCCCACGTGCAACAACCAAACCCCCCCAAACCCAGGGGCTGGGCTGGTCCCACCCCCTGCTCCCAAAACCTTCAAAAAAAGGAGTTTTGTGTTAGAATTCCTCAGGGGAAGAGTTTCATGGAAAAAAACCCATTTTGTGGAGCAGGAACAATTCCCTCTCCTCCTGGTGTGTGAGGACCTGGTGGGTGTGGGAGTCTCACAGGTGGGACAGGTGTGCCCCATCAACTGGGAAGGGCTGGTTTCACCTCCTGGCACAGGACACAGGGAGCAGGGCCCCTCCTTTTTTAGACACTCACCACGAAGGTGTCGTAGGAGAATTTGTGCCTGTGGAGCAGGTGCTGCAGGAAGTTGGCACTCTTGTAGCTGGGATCCCCCCAGGGCATGGCTGAGCACACCGGACACACCTGTGGGGACAGGGACACGAAATGGTGGCACCACCAGAGAGGTGAGTGCTGCTCTTCCTCTGACAGGCAGCAAGCCTGGCCTTGGGCACTGCCAGGGATCCAGGGGCAGCCACAGCTTCTTTGGGAACCTGTGCCAGGGCCTGCCCACGCTCACAGGGAATGATTTCTCCCTAATATCTGACCCAAACCAATTCTCTGGCAGTTTGGATCCGTCCCACCTTGTCCTGTCATTCCAGACACTTGTCAATAGCCTCTCTCCACCTTTCCTGAAGGTCCTGGAAGGCCACAATTAGGTCTCCCTGAAGCTTCTCTTTTCCAGGTTGAACTATATAAATTTTTTCAGCCTTTCCTCATGGCAGAGCTGCTCCATCCCTCTGATTGATTTGCTGATCTCCTCTGGAGTTGCTCCAACAGCTCTAGGTCTTGAGCTGTGCTCAAGATCCCAAGTTCCCCACCTTGGTCAACCCAGCCGGAACAGGGAGAGAAAATCCAGCACCACCCAGTTTGCAGGAACAGGGGGATGGAGGCAGCTCATTCCAGGGAGCCTCTAACAAAGCAGAGACACATCCCCACCTCCCTAAGGGATTTAAACCAGCTGGAACACAGCCGTGCTTCCACAAACATCTGTGCTGGTGGCCTGGGATGCTGCACCAGCCGGGGTGTGGCTGGATTTCTAGAGCTGTCACACATCCCAGCATCACTCACCACTTTGTTGGGGTCATTCCGGTGGTTTTCCATGCAGTGCTTCACCAGCTCCTGCTGGTCCAGGTTCCGGGCCCCGCAGTACGGACACACGAACGTGGAGCGGTTGGGAATGTTGCTGAAGGGAGCAAGGATGAGCTCAGATCTGAGGGGAGGCTGGATTGACTCCTTCCAAACTGACACAGCAAAGGTCTGGGACTGCAGAAGCCAGCCCAGCCCCTTCCCAGCCCACCTCCCTGCTTTGGTGGATCCTTCATCCCACCCCATGCTCCGAAACCCAGAGCAGCAGTGCCAGGAGGGAAAAGGTGCTGCTCTTCCTCCCAGGGAAAGGCACAACAAACACCCGGATTTTAGGGCATGCAAGGAGGGACACGATTCCCTACCTGAGGCACAGGAATACCTGGGAATAGGCTGGGATGTGGGGACAACTGGAACAAACTTGGGGCAGTTTGCCATCTGCTCCTGCACCTTGGCGCAGGATGAGACGTGAGAGCGCATTTTGGCCAGGGTCACCTGGAGAAGGAGGACAAGAAACACTCCTGGAGGTGCAGGAATGTCTGCCAGGAGCCAGGACAGGAGCTGGCTTTGTTCAGCTGAGGTGGGATTGACCCACAGCAGTGGGAATGCTGCACCCCCCTGTCCTTCCTTGCAGGAGGCAGATCTGGGGCTGCAGGGATCCCCAGAGGTTCTGTCCCTGTTCCCTGGGAGCAGAGCCCGACCCCCATCTGGCTGTCCCCTCCTGTCAGGGAGTTATGCAGAGCCAGAACGTCCCCCCTGAGCCTCCTCTTCTCCAGGCTGAGCCTCCCCCAGACCCTTCCCCAGCTCTGGACACATTCCAGAGGAGGATGGGGACAATGAGGATAATGGGGACAATGGGGACAGGCAGCTCTACCTTCTTGCTGCAGCCTCTGCAGGGAGCCTTGTAGGATGAGAGCTGCTTCTCCACACTGGAAGCCTTCTCCACCTTTTTGGGATCGAAGGGCACGCGGCAGAGCGGGCACAGCGGGGAGGGCACCTGCAGGCAGGGCTGCAGGCATTCCCCACAAAACCTGGGGGCACACAGCAGCTCTGAGCACCCCGGGGACAGCAGGATCCCAGTGGGGCACCCCACTCCCCAGGACTCCTAATGCCCCAAAAGCCAGGGATCAGCGTCCCTACTGGGAGAAATGGGAGGCTGGGAGCAGGGGAGTCCCTGCTGGAACAGACTATTCCACTGCTCCAGGGCTGGATTTGAAAGGAGCCAAAGTCAGTGCTGAGTATCCATGCCAGGCAGGAGCCTGAATCACCTCATTCTGAGGTCCTTAAATCCCCAAGAGCAAAGGAATCCAAGGCTTGAGGAATCCAGGCAGCCCAGAGGAGGCAAAGGAGCCCTGACCCCCAAATCCGATTTATCTTCACATTCCTGGCCCCTCCTCCCCAGCTCAGCCACCAACA
>VWYI01021262.1:700149-740787 GCA_013399455.1 Anthoscopus minutus | reverse complement strand
CCGGGCCCTGCGGCCGCTGCGCCGCCGCCACCAGCAGGCTCCGGAACATGGCGGCGGCGGCCGGCGGGGCGGGTGTGACGTCACCGAGCGGCGGCACTGCGTCATCGCCGCGCGACGGGAGCGCCCCGGGACACGGCGAGGGCCGCCGGGACCGAGAGGAGCCGAGCGAGGCCGAGCGGAGCCGAGACTAGCATCATCCCCGGGAACTCACCGGAACCAAGCGGAACTCACCTGGACCCACCGGAATCCCTCGGGGCCGAGTGGCGCCGCCATGTGCGACGGGGCGGGTGACGGTGGTGGCTGCGGGGCGGACACGGAACCGCCGCGGCGCCGCCGCGCGCCAGGAGACAGGTGTGAGTCCGGTCTGGCCTCGGGATGGACCCCCAGTGCAGCTCCCGGTACCCCTCGGGATTTCCCCAGGCATCGCCCCGGGGCTGCCTCCGGGACATCCCCAATCAGCACCGCCCCGGTGTCCCCCCGCTACTGTCCCCATATCTCACCAGCATCCCCCGGGGCTGCCTCTGATGTTACCCCCGGTATCCCCCCGGTGCTGCTCCCGATATCCCTCCTGCACTCCCCAGTGCCATCTCCGATCCCCCAGTATCCCCCCAATATCTCTCGGTGCTACCCTCCGTATCCCCCGATAACATCTCGGGTATCCCTGCTGCCCGGGGACCGGGACTGCCCTCTCTCCCCGGTCGGTGCCGCTCCGGGGATCGGGTCCCGGTGTCCCCGGTGACCGGCCGTGTCCCCGCAGCCACCCCCGGACGTGCATGAAGTGCAGACAGGGCACGGCCGTGCTCGTCATCCGCGTCGGGGACCCGTTCTGCCGGTGAGGTACCGGGCAGGGACAGTGGGGCTTGGGGTCATCAGAAACTGGGGTCTTGGAGCCTCCAGAAGATGGAAGCTTGGGAACTTTGAGTCTTGGGGACATGAGGGATTGGGAACAGGGACATTGAATGTCTGTAGCATTGGGATGTTGGGGCTGGGGACATGGATCTCTGGGACTTCAAGGTCTACGGACATCGGGACCAAACAACAAGGCCTGGGGACACTGAGTCTTGAGGACATAGAGGAGGGGGGACAGTAATGTTTGGGGACATGGCTTACAGGGATCATTGGATCTCTGGGATGTCGGGGCCTGAGGACGTTTTTCTCCAGAACATTTTTCTTGGGAATGTCAAGGGGACTTTGGGCTGTGGGGATATGGGGATGTGGGGTGTTGGCACAGGCAGTGGCTCAGGTGTCCCCATGTCCCCCAGCGGCTGCTTCCGTGAGTACTTTGTGCACAAGTTCCGTGCCATGCTGGGCAAGAACCGCGTCATCTTCCCAGGAGAGAAGGTACCAGGAGGGGGGACCCAGACAGGGGACCTGGGGGTGGCCCCAGGGCTGGTGACCGTCCCCACTGTCCCTGCAGGTGCTGCTGGCAGTGTCAGGGGGCCCGGCCTCCAGTGCCATGGTCCGGCAGGTGCAGGAGGTGAGACTGGGGATTCGAGGGGGCTCAGGGCTCATTTCCCCCTCACCCCACACCTCACCCCACTCCTCTGTCAGGGGCTCAGCCGGGAGGCGGCCAAGAGGCTCCGCTTCGTCCCTGGCCTCGTCTACGTTGAGGGTGAGGGAGCCCCACTACTGCTCTATGTCTAAATGCCCATTCCCAGCCCATTCCCTGCCCTGAGTCCAACTGCCCATTCCCAACCCATTCCCTGTCCCGCTGCCTGTTCCCTGCCTCACTTCCCATTCCAGCCTTGTTGCCTGTTCCCTGTCCCATTTCCTGCCCCACTGTATGTTCCCTGCCCTGTTCCCAGCCCACTGGACATTCCCTATCCCTTTCCCAATCCTGCTGCCCATTTCTTGCACATTCCCAGCCCGTCCCTGCTCCCTGTTCCCATTATGGACTCCCAGCTGTGTCCCCTGCCACCCTGGCCCCAGGAATGGGGCTGGCAATGTGACAGCAGCCCTGGCATTGTCCCCTTCCAGAGGGAGCAGTGCGCAGGCAGAGCCCGGAGCAGCGGGAGCAGACCCTGGCCCAGATGGAGACCCTACTGCAGGCCACCGGCTTCCCCTACCACCTGGTCCACCTGGAGGAGGTATTGGGGTGACGTGGGGACAGGTGCTGAGGTGAGGGGACACATCTGGACAAATTCCCCTTGTATCCCTTTGTCTCCTGCAGGCGCTGGAGCTGCCCCCATCCATCTTACAGCCGGGGCCGGAGCGCGCCAGCACGCCCGGCCCCTCTGGCCCTTCCTACAAGGAGGCTGTGGACAGCTTCATCCAGCAGCAGCGGCAGGATGGGCACAGTGGCACCTCTCTGCCTGGTCACAGCACCCAGGACACGCCAGCAGGACCCCCAGCCACCCCCCGCCTGCCGGCCACTGCCCAGACCCAGGAGCTGCTCCGCAGCTTCGAGGCCGCGGGGACGGCGACCGCGCGGGAGGAGCTGCTGGAGATGCTGCGGTGAGGGACTGACCCTGCCCGGTGCCAGCAGCAGCACCAGATGGCTCTGACGCGCTGTCACCTCGTCCCCAGGACCCACCTGATCATGCAGACTGCCCGGGACAGGGGCTACGCCAAGGTGATGATGGGCGAGAGCCTCACGCGTGTGGCCATCAAGCTCCTCACCAACCTCTCCCTGGGGCGTGGCGCCTTCCTCGCCGTGGACACCGTGAGCTGGGGACGGGCACCCGCACCCAAGGGGTGACACGATGCCACGGGGGCATGGTGTGGCAGTGGCACAGTCCCCTGGCAGCCCTGCACCCACAGGGCTTCACGGACCAGCGCCACGGTGACGTGATGGTGGTGAGACCCATGCGGGACTACACGGCCAAGGAGATCGCCTTCTACAACTTCTTCTTTGGCGTCCCCACAGTCATCGTGCCACCCCTCTTCACCAAGGTAGGGGGGTGCCGTGGTTGGGGTCTGTGTCCCCATGGCAGGGATGGGACCCCCCACTCCTGCCCTGCCCTCCCTGTTGCTTGCCACAGCGCCGGGAGAAGCCCAGCATCCACCAGCTGGTCGAGCGCTTCCTGCTGGGGCTGCAGGAGGAGTTTCCCTCCACCATCAGCACCGTGTACCGGTATGGGGGATCCGTGTGGGATACTGGGGGGTGAGGGGATTGGGGTGCACCCATGACCCCCTGTGTTGGCTGCAGGACCGGGGAGAAGCTGAGCCCGGAGCCGGCCAAGGCCAGCAGCGAGTCGCAGCGCTGCCTCCTCTGCCTCTGCGGCCTGGACACCCATGGGGGTGAGTGGGGAGGGCACTGGAGGCTCGGGGGATTTGGGGAGCAGCCATGCACCCCTCAGTGACCCCCTGGTTCTTACAGAGGAGGAGTTGGCTCTGGAGCCCACGCTGATCTTGGAGGAGCCAGCAGCAGGGTGAGCACGGGGGCTGGGGGCATTCCAGGATTCCACATTGGCTTCCAGGCCACCACAGTGGCACTGCTGAGTGTCCCTGTCCCCATCCCTGTCTCACAGGGCTGAGAGCAAAGCTGCCTACATCCCCCTGCTGTGCTACAGTTGCCGTCTCACCTTCAAGGAGCTGGTGAGGTTTTGGGGTGCAGGGGGTTGGTTCTGGGGGGTCATGGGGGTCCCCAGGCTCACGTCCCCTCTCTTGCAGGGTCCCCTTGACACACTGCCACCCTACATGCGCGCCGAGGGCCAGCGCAGGATCCGCAGGTACCGGGGCTGGGGGGCCCCTCCCCACCTGCTCAGCCCCCGAGGCTGTGTCCATCCAGTGTCTGTCCCTTGCAGAGCTGAGATGGAGCAGAACCAGGAGTCCAGCAAGAGCTGAAGGAGTTGGGGACAGTGGGGGACACACCCCCTTCCCCCCGTGGCACTGCTGGGGCAGGTGCCACTCCTCAGGGATACCCCAGAGGCTGGTGAGGACTCCTGACAGCCAGGCAGCTGCTTTTATACCCTATTTCTGTCCCAGCCAAGGGCAGGGAAAGCCTCCACCCCCCATTTATTGGGGGCTGGGGTGCAGGTCCCTGATCTCCCCCACCTCCCTGCCCCAGCTGCCTGTCAGCCAGGGAGGCCTCAAGTTTGTTTTATTTGCTATCTGTATAAATAAACCATTTGAATTAATAAAAAAAAAAACCGAACCCAAAGTCACAAGTGTCTAAAGTCCAACTGGGGCTGCTAGACCCCCTCAAATGTGGGGGGGCCACAACCCAGGACCCCCATTCTGGAGCTGGGGTGGGGGGGCTATTGCTTGAGTTCAACCTTGTTCTGGGACCAGCAGGGAGGGAGCATGGGCTGGCTCTTGACCCCCCTCCTCCATCCCTACCTGGCAGCCAGGGGTGCCCAGTGGGCGGGGGGGCCCCTCCCCAGGAAGGCACAACGTGGTCCATGCAGGTCGGACGGCTTCAAAGCAACGTAAGAAAAACATCCAGAAAAAACATCCTCCCTCCAAGGGAGTGCCCCGAACCCCACATGCCACTGCCTCCCGGGCTGGGACGCAGCCCCAGCTGGGGGGGCTGGTTAAGGCATTGGCGGTGATGTCCCTGTCAGGGGTGGCTAGAGCCCCTTCCCCTTATTGCTTCTCCCGTGTCCACTTGATCATGGTCTCGGGCGAGCGGTAGAGGAAGATGAGCTTGGCGTAGAGCTCCTCCTCCAGCTCCAGCTCGCCCGTCTCCCGCACCAGGAAGATGTCCTGGCACAGCTTCAGGATGCGATCCACGCAGGGCAGCTCCTCGAACATGATGGAGTGGGAGATCTCGCTGAAGAAGCCCCGCACGAACTTTCCGATCACCAGCACGATGGACACGTAGAGCCCCATGATCCTGCAAGGGGAGGGCACATCCTGGATCCCTGGATCCCACCAGCAATTCCCTCAGGATCCCCCCGCTCTCCAGCACTCTCCACGTACCCGTAGCCAGCCAGGAAGCCCAGGCTGGGGGGGCTGACTTTGTCGTTGAAGATGATCATGGGGAGGATGTTGCCCTCTTCGGGGGGGGTGTCCTTATCCCGCAGCACCCACCACTCCACAAAGTGCTCACCAGGGCCAGAGCCCCTACGCTCCTGCTTCAGCAGCACCTCCACATCCAGGTAGCTATCCACGTCATCTGGAGAGGGTGACACCGTCAGCATAGCTGCTGTGCTCTTAAGGATGATTGTTTTGTGGGGAGTGACACAGTGGGACTCGTGTCCTCACTGTCTGCAGAGGCTGGCACCATCAAGGCCCAGCACGGCTACTGGTGTGCTCCCAGTGCTGATTTTTTAGGGAGGGCCATACTGGGACTCATGTCCTCTCTGTCTTCAGAGAGATTCCACCCAGTGCTGGTTTTCTTGTGGGGAACAAGTTGGAACCTACTTGGCAGCAGCTGCTTGACAGGTTCGGCTTCAAGCCCAGCGGGCGCCCGGATGTATTTGGGGAAGAGTTTTGGCAGTGCCCTGCAAGAAAGCAGAGTGATGGAGGGGGGGTTACACCATCCCACTGAGCACAGGGGTTCAGTCACCCCCTCAGGGGACACTCACACGGGGCGATTCCTGGTGCCATCCAGCAGCTGGGCCAGCTCCAGGCGCTGGCGTGTGCCGGGCGCCAGGAACGTGTTGTGTTTGCCGTAGGCGTTCTCCACTGTGCCCCCCTTGCTCAGGTCCCTGCGGGCAGGAGAGGTTCAGTGGGTTCAGCGTGGGCAGGGCAGTGCAAGCAGGGCTGGCTCCTCCCTGGCCATGCCCGAGGTACCTCTGGAACATCCAGCTGAGATGCAGGGTGATGGTAGAGGAGCCGTTCTGCAGCTCCTCCTGCATCTGCTTGCGGCTGGGGGGGCTGATGCTCCACAGCGAGCCTGAGCTGCCCTCGATGCGGGCGGTCACAATGTCCTCCATGTCGTAGAGGGTGATGAACTGCATGGCCAGCTGCCAGCAGGGGGACACGGCTCAGCCCCTGCCCTGGGGGCTCTGCCAGCAGGGATTTTTTGGGGTTAGGTGGGGAGGATTTACCGGCTCGCTCTCAAACTCTCTGGTGAGCTCTTTGTAGTCCTCAGAGGTGAAGGGCTGGATGTATTGTTGCTGGGAGCTCGTGCTGAACAGAGGCTGGGAGGGGACAGGGGGACATCAGCCAGGCAGGGCACCCTGGTGTCCCATCTGGGCACCCCAACACCCACCCCCACATCCTCACCTCGTATCCCCCCAGCTTGAGGTTGACGGTGACATCGATGGGGTGGTTGGTGACGCCCACCACGGAGCGCACCAGGGACATGAAGAGCAGCGGGAACCAGATGATGCCCACGAGGAAGAGGATGATGAGGCCGCCCATGCCGTACTTCACCACCTTCTTCTTCTTCTGCCCCTTGGGCTGGGGGTATTTCTGGGGTGGAGGGAGACAGCACACGATGTAGGGTGTGCTCAGGGGGACCCCAAAAGGGGTTCAGTGGGAGACCCTTCCTGGCATAAGGGCTGTACCTTCTCAGTCTCCCGGCTGCACTTGATGATGAAGATGTTGGCGTAGATGTCCTCCACACACATCCAGTTGGACAGGGACAGCGTGGTGTCCGTCCACACCCAGTCCATGACGGCCCGCAGCTCCACCAGGAAGGGCACAAGGCGGAACCTGGGGGGACATGGGGAGAGGGCGGTGGTAGGGCACCCTCGGGGTGCCTGGGGCTCCCTGCGGCCCCGTGCCGTACCCTTGGAAGAGGAAGAGGTTGAGGTGGTTGTATTTCTTGGTGAGGAAGTTGCCCAGGATGCGGGTGGGGTAGCCACAGCGGATCTGGTAGGCCGACAGTCCGAAGTAGATGCACTTCACAAAGTACCACAGCTGGGCCACTGTGTTTTGGCGGAACAACCTGAGGGAGAGACATGTCACTCTTCAGCCACCAGCCTGGGCCACCACGTGGGCTCAGGGACACCAAGGTGCCACGCAAGGACCCCGCCGTGCCGTGGAATCCTTGGGGACGCACCTTTTGGTGACAGCCGGCAGGACAAAGAACATCCAGACATGGATGCCAAAGACCAGGGTGACCTGGAAGATGAGCTTGCCCAGCACAGTCTTGCGGAGGTAGAGCGCACGGTCGATGACCATGGTGGTGAACTGGAAGAGCAGCATGAACAGGAAAGCGCTCGGCACTTGGTTTTCCGACAGCGAGGAGGTGATGTCGGCGGCTGCCGAGTATTTCTGGGGGGCAGGAGAAGTCAGGATGTGGCCCAGCCTCACCCAGTGGTGCAGGTAGGACAGTCAGGGCCCTGTGGGACTCCCTGCTCACCCCAAAGGCCCAGAAGCCAAAGATGATGATGATGAAGTCGACCACATCAGCCAGGAACATGTAGGCATAGACATCGGTGGCTGTGTGGTTCTGTGTGTCCAGGATGTCATGGAAGAACTTGCACACGGGCTGGTACACGTTCTGTGCCCTGCAGGGACAGGGGACACGGGACACAGGGGACACAGGGGACACAGGGGACAGGTGACTGGGACTGCACCCCTCAGCCCCATCCCCCAACGAGCATCACCACCACTCACATGGTGAGGAAGAAGCCCTTGACCCTCAAGCCAAACGCCTTCAGCTTCCTTTGAGCGTGGCTCTCTTCTGACTCTTCCTCCTCCTCCTCTTCCTCTTCCTCCTCCTCCTCGCCCCCTTGAAATGAGGTACAGCGTGGGTGACAGCCAGGGTCCTGCAGGACCACATCCTGCCCGAGCCCAGCACCCTGGGGGTGCCAGCCTTGCTCCTCGCTGTGGCATGAGGGTTGGGAACTGTTCTCACCTTCTGCTGGAACCATCTCCAGTGTCTTCCTCCTCCTCCGCCTGAAGCGGAGCTGTGTGGCCCTGGTCCCCTCTTCCTGCTCCACGGACTCTTCCTCTGGCCCCAGCTCTGGCTCTGGCCCCGTGGCTGCTCCTGGTGCTCCCGGCTGGGCTGGAGCCTCCAGCCCTTCCTCAGCCACCGCTGGCGGTGGGGACACGACTTCCTCCAGCTTCTCCTCTCCTTCCTTGCTCTCCTGCTTCTCCTCTGTTGTCTTCTCCTGGTCCCACAGCCCAAAAGACTGCAGAGGGACACGGTCAGAGGTTCTTCTGCCCCCCAGCCCCACACATCTCCCTGCTCCACCCTGCAGCATCAACTCCCACCAACACTGGTGGGAAACCATGGCAGAGTCACCCAGCACCCACTGGGTTCTGCCCAGAGCCCCAGGAGCAGCTGCAGCTCCCCCCAAATGCCCACCCACGGCCCAGGGCTCACCAGCAGCAGGGAGCGATGGAAGAAGAGGGCCAGGAGCTGCAGGAGGTCATACTTGATGTAGTGGATGGACCTCTCCAAGCCCAGGATGCGTGGTGGGAAGAAGGGCTTGCCCTCATAGCGCAGCAGGATGATGTAGCCATTCCAGGGGAAGAACCCAAACTGGAAGAGGTATTTCACCACCACCATCACCTGTGGGGACACTGGGGTCAGCGGGTGGCAGCGGGGACCAGATGGCACTGTCCCTTCACTGGCCACCCCCTGCTCACCTCAGTGAAGACGATGGCAGTCATCCAGAACCGCTTGGTGGGCCGGGGGATGGAAAGCATGGCCCAGAGGAAGACGAGCATGGGCAGGAAGAGGGAGATGATGGAGGCGGTGACCATGTTGTTGAGGATGATGACAAAGTAGCAGAGCAGCTCGGAGTGGCCGGTCACGCAGCGGTACCCGGCCAGCAGCAGCTTCAGGAACCGGTTGTGGGATTGGTAGAACCGCTCTGACACCTCCAGGTCGGAGACACACAGCCTCCTGCAGGATGCAGGGCTGGGGTCAGCCCCCTGCCACCCCCGTCCTGCTGTCCCCATGCCCCCTGCCACCTCTGTCCCGCTGTCCCCACGCCCACCTGCTCTTGAGGAGCTCACTGGCAGTCCGCCTGCGCTGCGGGAACACAGCCAGGGACTGCTGAGACTCAGCCATGTCCTCCTGGGACCCCAGACTCGTCACCTGCTCCTGGCTGCAGGAAGAAGGGGTAGCTCTTAGGATAACACAGGGACAGGGGAGAGCCCCCTGCCCACCTGCCCCATATGGCTCAGCCAGCGGCCCCCTCAGGGGTATCTATGCACCTGCCTGGAAGCGCTGCTTTGGGAATCAGACGGGCCCAGCTCCTGTGGGAACTCCTCCTCCAGGGGCAGCTCGTAGAGCTCATCTGGGAACTTGTGGTTTATCTCCTCTCCCTGTGGCAGGCAGGGCGTCAGTGCCACCATGGGCTGCCACCCCCTATGCCCCACTGTCCCCCTGGGCTCACCCTGGCCAGCCGCTGTGCCATGACACATCTCTCGAGGCACAGGATGCGGGACATGTCCGTGTGCTCCTGGGTGCAGGTGTCCAGCCACTGGGTCAGCCCGTCCACCAGGGCCTGGCACAGCAGCCACAGGAACCTCAGTGTGTTCAGTGCCCGCTGCAAGGCGTTGCTCCGCTCTGTCAGGGCAAAAAGAGGGGTGGAGAGTCACTCGTGCCCACTCAGAGCTCCCCTGTGTCTCCCTGCGCTGCACTCCTGCTGCCCACCTACCAGAACTTTCCACGTTCTCTTCCTCTGGGCCTTCAGCCCCCTCGGCAGCCTCCACCTCTCCCCTTGTGCCATCCCCTGCAAGGGTCAGACCCCAGGGAAAGATGACCTTCATTTTTGGGGCTCTCCCATCCACCACTCCATCCCCTGTCCCCACCACATCCACCTTAAAAGCCAGGGTGGGCACCAAAGAAGCTGCACAGCTTGTGCCCAACCCCACTGTAGCCACCAGAGCGTTCCCTCACACACTGGGAGTGCCCTGCCAGGGCACACAGTGGGCACCAGGCAGGGCTGTGTCCCCTGCTGTCCCTCCCAGCCCTATTCTGGGGCATCACACCCACCTGCAGCGCTCTCGGTGCTGGGCGGCTGCGGCTGCTCGGGCTGCTCCTGCTGCCGCAGCACCGTCCTGGTGTTGGTCACCCAGGCCTGGTAGGCAAGCTGAAGAGGAAGCCATCAGCACCCTGGGGACACTGCCAGCCCTTCGGCTGCTCTGCAGTCCCCCAGCCCTGCTCACCTGGAAGGCGCTTGGCCTCCCCGCCCGCGGCTCCTCCTGCACCTCCTCCTCCTCCTCACTGTCCGACTCGAAGAGGAAGTATTCCCCAGAATGCAGCACTGCCAGGGGGGCACAGGGTGTCACGGCACAGCCAGGGCCAGGGCAGGGCTGTCACACCCCAGGCTGGCCCTGCTGCCATCTCCCAGGCTCTGCCTGGCAGCAAGGACACCCACAGGGATGTCAAAGCCAACGACTCAACTGCCACATCCCCAAAGCGGCATCCCTCCAGTGCCAGCGTTCGGAGGTGACCGACGTCAGTGACCCCAAAACCAGCCTGGCACCCCCAGTCCAACACCCCATTAGTGCTGCGGAGCAGAGAAGCCACGGTTAGCGCTCTGCAGCCGAGCCTGGGGACAGGGGACATGCAGGGCGTCACCTCGGCCAAGCAGTGCCACCAGCAGGTGTTAGCGGTCCCAGAGGGGGGACCTCTCCGAGGGGCTGTGCCCCGTTACGCCCCGTGCCAGGGCTGTACCTGCGGCGTGGTCTGACCATGGCCGCCACCACCGCTCCCTCTGCCGGGACGGGTCTGCAGGGCCGCCGGGCGCTGTGGGACGGCAGGCGGGGCTGAGAACGGCCACGCTCAGGGCACCCACCCCGCCTGGGGGGGACTTGGGGCGGGAGGGGTCACCACAATGCTCCACGGGGCTCCACGGGCATCAGCGATGGGTCACGGTGCCACCCATGTGTCCAGAGAGGGGTTGGGGACACTTGAGGGACCCCTGGGCTCTCACCTGATGCGGCCCCTTCCTGCCCTGGGCCGGTGCTGCGGGGCAGCCGCTCCTGGTGGTACTTCTGCTGCTTGGCTCGGATCCGCTCCATCCTGGAGGCAGAGGCTGCTGCAGAGTCTGCACCCCCAGGCCCCCAGGGGCACCTCATAGACGAGGGTGCTCCAAGGTGCAGGGAGAGGGGTCCCAATGCCCCCCAAAACCCACTCACTGCCGCTTCAGCTGGTCCAGTGACTTCTTTTCAGCTTGCCGGTGTGAGCGCAGGCTCTTCACGATGCTGGCCTTGTACAGCGCCACACCCCTTGGGGACAGGGACAGTGGGAGGTTGGGGGGGCCCCCAGCACCTGTGGGGACCCTCCAGGACCCCAAACCCACCTAGAAGCCTGTAGGGCAGAGGCTCGGAGGTTCCACATGACATGCAAGTAGTAGGAGCTGAGGAAGATGCGGCGCTGGAGCAGGAGGAAGAAGAAGCAGATGCTGTCCCATATGATGCCAGCCTCCTCCACAGGCAGCGTGCAGTCCTGGTCCTTGGGCATCGCCTTGGCTGGCAGGCAGAGGTGCAGGCAGGTCAGGCAGCAGCCCAAACCTGCAGCCCCAAGCCCCCCGGGTCACCCCCAGACCAGCAACTCACGGTTGTAGTAGCCCTTGACGGTGCAGACAAGGCTGAAGAGCTGGATCACCCAGCAGAAGTTGCTCTGCATTTGCTGCACGAAGACGCAGGACAGGAGCTGCGGGCAGAGAGGGCACACACAGCTTTGTCACCACCCCAGGGGACGGCCAGGCTGACCTGAAGAGGAGCACGTGGATCACAACCCACCGACAGCATGTTTTTGGAGACGATGATGGTGATGTTGTAGAGGATGAGGCAGTCCCAGAGCACGAGGCGGGCGCGGGCCGGCTTGCGCAGCATGGCGGTGCCCGAGAGCAGCAGGTAGAAGCAGGCCAGCAGGTAGCCCAGGCCAAAGAGGCTGATGCGGTTGGAGCCCGTGATGAAAACCACCACGAGGACGACCCAGAAGAGGTAGTGGAACACCACCACCTTCACCATGTCCAGGTAGGACCTGTGGATGGGGCAGTTGGAGCAGGGGCTTTGTCCTTTCCCAGCGTCATCCCAGTCCCCCCACCACCCCTATCATGGGGGACAAAGGGCTTTGTCCCAGTTTATGGCACTGGGAGGGTCCAGCACCATCATCAGGGGTGTCCTGGACCACCTTATCTCCTTCCAGAAGAGCCTCAGGGTGTTCCTGCTCCTGTCCAAAGGGACCCCGGCCCAAAGGCATTCCAATCCCATTCTAGAGGATCCCAGCCCTCAGCCCAGCAGGTCCCACTGCCTGAAGGTCCCATCCTATCCATACCTAAAGGAGCCCCATCCCAGGGGATTTGCCATCCAAGGGTGGGATCTCATCTTCTCCCTATCCCAAAGGGTCCCATCCCAGGAGGGAAAACCACCTTGTCCATACCCCAAAGTCTGGGATTCCATCATGTCCATACTCCAAGGGGTCTCATGCCAGCTGGGTCCCATCCTGTCCATACCCCCAGGGATCCCATCCCAGAGGAGTGCCCTATTCACTGCCCACAGGGGATCCCATTCCCTGGTCGGGGTGCTGTGCTGGGGGCACCCACTTGCAGAAGGTGAAGTCTGGGGTGGGGTTGTATTGCTCCTGCTCCCAGTCCAGCCGCTCGGAGTTGTCCCCGGCCGCCTGCAGCCACGGCTCGGAGCGCTCGGCCTCGAACACGCGCCACTGCTGGGCCGCGCAGAGCAGCAGCATGAAGTCATCTGAGGGAACACGGCTCAGCCCAGGGCATGCCCTTCCCCACCATGCTGCTACCCCCCAAACCCCTCCCTGAGGTGTTGGGGCATCCTGAGCCACTCCTGCCCTGGATGGGGAGCTCATTAATTCCCTCCAGGCAGGTGTGGCTTTCTCCTCTTTAACCAAGTGTGAATCTCTCCAGGCCCCTCCATTTCCCAAAAGGGGGTGGGAATACAATTAAGTTCCCCCGAAAAGGGGTGGTGTTTGCCATGACTCCTTCTCCAATGGAGTGTGTGTGATTTAAGCTCTACCTCCAATGGAGTGGGGCTCTTAAAGCAACTCCACCCCTCCTGCCTGTCCTTCCGCCTCCTGGAGGCAGGATGGGACCCCAGCAATGCCTGGGGAGGGACTGGAATAGGGAGACAGAGCACCCCATGGACACAGAGGGGCTAGTAGGGGGCCCAGAAGCCAAGGGCTGTGTCACCCCACGGGCAGGGCACTGCCTGGGGCTGGTGTAGGGGGACAGGGCACACCACATGGGCAGGGGGCTACTCACTGATGAGGTTGGTGGATTTGGGAGCCTGGAAGAAGTCAGGCAGGTAGAGCCACTTGACAAGTGCCGAGTTGAGGGGAATGGTGTGGCTCCAGCGCCATGGATAGTCTGGGGGGCAGGGGGCACAGTCAGTGCCAGGCCCCTCCTTCCCAGGGCAGGCAAATGGTGCCCACAGAAAGGCAGGGTGCCCCCGTACCCCTTACCCATGCAGAGGGCAGGCGGCATGCCAAGGCACAGCAGGTACTGGTAGAGGAGGAAGATGACGAGGAAGAGGCAGTACTTGGGCCAGAGGCGGGCGATGGCCGCGCGCCGCCGCCGCGTCAGCATCAGCACGAGCCAGCAGCCGTGCAGGATCACCAGGAAGTTCATCCGCTGCCCGATCACATTCACGATCATCAGGAAGCAGATCTGGGGGTGCAGGGGGGTGCAAGGCTCAGCACCGGGATGCTGCGAGCGCTGGGACCCACCCCTGCCACACACACACAACTCCCACCTCCAAGCCAAACTTGTAGTAGAAGTAGTTGATGAAGTATTTGGCACAGCTGACAAGGCCAAGGTCAAGGTGCTCACGGGAGATGTCCTCAAAGATGGCCTCAGTGACGGGGGCCACCAGCTGGTGCTGCTTGCGGTGGTACAGCTGGCGCCGGTACACCACAGCCTCAAACACCAGCAGCAGCAGCACCTGCACGTGGTTCTGGGGCAACACGGGATGCTCAGGACCACGGTGCGAAGCTAAGAATCCCCCGACGTGGTCCTCACGAAGAGCATCTCCCCAGGTTCTCCAAAAAGGGATGCTCAGGACCATGCTGAGAAGCCAAGAATCCCCCCTAGGTGGTTGCCACAGTATCCCCGTGCCCACCTGGACGTATCCCCAGTTGGGGAAGCCCTTCCGGATGCCGAACCAGTTGGCAGGATCCACAGGACCACGGTACAGCGTGGAGTTGGCCAGCTCCTCCGGGGTCAGGTTGGTGCTGTTGGGTAGGGGCTGCAAAGAGCAGCACCAGGGAATGGGTGAGCACACCCAGACCCCCCCTGCAGCCAGGGAGCCCCCCAAGAACCGGCCCCGCTGGGCACACCTGGGTGCAGTTGCTGAAGTATTCGCGGGGGTCCACAACCTCGAGCTGGTAGAGCATCTTGCAGACGATGATGATGCAGGTCCAGATGGTGGAGAGGCACGAGGCCATGTGGCGGAAGCGGCAGTAGGGCATGGCCAAGGCCCACAGCAGCACCAGCAAGAAGTTCATCAGCGAGACCTGGGGCAGAGGCCGTGTCAGCGCCTCGGGGGGCCCAGCTGAGCTCCCCAGCCCTGCAATCCCCCCAGGGGTACCTCCTCCAGGGCCACCCAGACCGTGTAGAGAGCCACCATCTTGACGATGTGGAGCTCCAGCACGCGCCTCATGAAGACCTCCCCGCGCGTCACCATGTCCGAGAAGGTCCGACCCAGCACCACCAGGCGCTCCAGCACTAGGCCCCATTTGTTGGACCCTGTGGGATATGGACCCTTAGCCACCCTCACAGCCTCCCTGGCTCTGAGGACATCCCAGCCCATCCCCTGTACCTTCCCTTGCTCAGAGAACACCTCAATCCATTCCCACAACCCCCCACACCTGGAAAACAATCTAATCCATCCCCACAACCTCCAGCCTCTTCCTGCCTCAGAGGGCATCCCAATCCATCCCTGTATCCTTCCAGACTTGGAGGAAACCCCAAGCATTACCCTGGTCCCACTCCAGCTTTCATTTCAGGACACCCCAATCCACCCCCATATCCTCCCAGCCACTGCCTGGCTCAAAGGATGTCCCAGTTCATCCCCATACCTTCCCAGACTTGAAAGACGCCCCAATCCATACCCTGAAAGTCTCTTCCAGGCTTGGAGGATGCCCCAATCCATTTCCCTACCCTCCCACACATGGATACCAACCCAAATCCATCTCCCTGCCCTCCCAGGTCCCTCCTGGCTTGGGGGACACCCCATCCCAGCCCGTCCCCCATCCCTGCCCTGTACCCAGAGACTCGGCATCGGAGTCTCCTGACTGGGCAGTCTCGGCGGCGGCCGCATCCCGCAGCAGGCGGCTCCCATGCAGCTCCTCAGACCTGTGGGAAGGAGGTTCAGAGCAGGGGTGGGGCACTCAGGGGCAGGGGGGTCACCCAGCACTGGGTCCCACCTGGGGATGTGGCTGGGGGCTGGGGTGGGGGCGCGGACGTGCGCCAGGTCAGTGATGTGCATGAAGGGCTCGTGGAAGTAGTGGAGCTGGAGGATGCAGGCCAGGAGGAAGAAACCCATGATGAGGATGTTGGAGAAAAGCTTGGAGACACTGAACTTCTCCAGGCCCAGGTCGCTCAGCCTGGATGGGGAGAGGAGGAGGGTCAGCACAGGGTCTCATCCATCCCACTCCAAACAGGCACCGAGCCCTGGCACCAGGGGCTCAACCCCAACCTGCTCTGTGTCTCAGTTTCCCCATGCACAACCCAGCCCTGGTGCCACCACAGGGCTGGTGCCAGCAAGGACCCCATGGTGGGTAGGGGACACTCACTGGTCATCAGTGAGGCCCGTCATGTTCCTCCAGTACATGGGGAAGTCCTCAAACTGGTAGGTGTAGGTGGCGATGAGCACCAGCATGGTGTAGGCCACCACCAGCCACCAAAACCCCTTGAGCACCTTGCGCCACAGGCTGTAGTACACCTGAGGGGACAGAGACATCAGCAGGGCCACCCTGGGGATGGCACAGGTCCCCAGGAGTCCCCATCCCCTCTACCTGGAACAGGGTGAGGCAGAGGAGGAAGAGGAGCATGTAGACGATTTTGTAGACGACGAGGCGGCCGGTGAAGGTCACCACGATGAACTTGACAGCGCAGACGCAGATCCAGAACTTGGCAAAGAAATTCCTCACTGACTCCCCCAGCTTCTGCAGCACATCCCGCATCTGGCTGGCGTCTGTGGGGCACGGAGGGGCTGCAGGAGCTGGGTGGGGCCACTGGGGTCCCCCTTCCACAGCTGTGGGGTGCTTGGCATGGTGACACCAGGAGCCCTCACCTGTATCTGTGACAGACACCTCCAGGAGCGGTGTGGCTGAGGACCTTCTCGTTAGCACCTTCTCCATAACGAAGCGCCGCAGCAGCATCCAGAAGGTGAGAGTGAACAGGAGCTGTGGGGATGGGAGATGCCTTAAGTTTTTGGGTTTTCTGTTCTGTGTTGGTGCACAGCTCTTTATTTAGGATTACTAGGAACTTTTCACAGGGTGATGAAGACGTGTTGGTTTGATATTGGCTGGTATTTAGGAAAAAGGAAGAAAACAGAAATGGTTTCCCTTAGAGACACTCCTGGGAGCTTCCTCTGTGAACAGAAAAGGCCAGTATCTGTGTAGTTTTGAGAACTGACAGCTCTGTAAACCACTGAGAAGCTGGGTCTGCCTCCATGAGTACCACATTTTAAAACCCAGAAAGTTCCAAAAGCCCTGAGAAGGTATCGGGAGCTGTGTGGGGCCGGCCCTGCTCGGCCGCGGCCTGCGCAGCCTGGCCAGGCTGGGCCGGGCTGGGCCGGGCCGATCCCAGCGGCTCCCAGGCAGGGATGGAAGGCCAGGAAGGCCCTGGCTGGAGCTGGACCAGGTCACAGCTGCTGAGATCTCATTAACACTAGGCCCTGCCCCTGCCCCTCTGGCCCGTACAGAGTCAGGATATCCCCAGGCTCCAGGCCGAGCCAGGCCCCCACAACCGCGGCCTTTTCCAGCAGCTGCAGGGCAGAGAGAGAAGAACCCAGCATGGCTGCATCCATCGCCGTGACTGCTTCAGCCACTGCCCACCAACACCTGCCGGCCTGGGGCAAATGTTAACCCTGCCAGTGCACAGATGAGACCTGCAGAGCACGATTCTTCCCTTGGGTGAGAGAAAAGCAGAGAGTGACAACATGAAGACACCAGGGTCAGTGAAAGAAAGAGTTCAAGTTTCAGATGGAAGGAGAATGAGATGTCCTGGTATTGGGACTGAAAGTTCTTTTGGTGATGCCATGGACTATAACAACTACAGTATTTCCTTTAATTCATGGGAGAAAGCAAGTATGGGGGGATGGAGAGTTCAAACTGGACCTGAGCAGAGGCAGCAGATGTTGAAGAAGCAGTGACGCTCTGAGGAGCTTGAGCAGAGAGACAGAGATGAGAGTGAAGAGGACTCTGTGTCTCAGGGAGAAAAGAAAAAGAGCTCTGTTCTCAGAGATGATTGCAGAAATTAGTGAAGAGAGCCTTTCCTTTGAACAGCTCACTCTTAAAAAATGACACTCCATAAGTTGACATGGCCCATTCACTCAGCTGTGAAAATGGGAGGAATTTAACAATAGCAGAAGTTTTTCTAAACCAGCTGCTGTTTGTGAAGATGCAAAGCCACGAGAAGACCGTGTTCTTGTGGAGATTTCTCCATGGTGTTGCAAGAGAAAACTCCTCGCCCTATGAGAACTGAGGAAAGACTATTGTAGAAGCGATAACTGATTTAAAATCCCAGGTTTTGTTTTATATTGCCAGGTGGGCAGGGGAGAGAAAGTGTTCTGGAAGTTTCATTCTGATTTTTTTTCCTTTTCTATTCTTTTAGTTTCATTAATAAAGCTTTCTTCACATAGTTTTAAGGTTTCAGCCTGTTCTTGCCCTTCTCCTAAAATCATATCTCACAGCAAGAGAATGAGTAAGTGCACTGGTGAGCTTAGCTAGCTCTAAACCCACCACAAAACCCAACAATCCTACTCCAGTCAGGGACTCAAGGACATTTTCTTCAAACTCAAAGTATAATCAACACGGAAGGAGGAGGGCGGGCAAGTGAGACTCCTCTATGCAAATGGACTAAAACACATAAAAATGTATGATCTGGGGTCTCGGCCCTCCTTTGCTTCCACCTTGGAGCCATCCAGCCAGAGCCCAGAGTGTAGCACTGGTGCTGCCCAGGTGTGGCCTTTGAAGGCCTCAGTAAATCTCCTTTACTGCTCTGAACTCCCTCTAGCCTCTGTTCCAGCTCCTCGAGGTATCACGGGCAGTGAGCGGGGCCAGCTGGGCGCTGCTGGGGACAGGGGTGGGACAGTGCCACGCTTACCTTGGCCCCCAGGGACATGCAGGGGTAACTGGGGTGCACCAGCCCCAGCGGCTGCAGCTGCATGAAGCTGATGCGGGTGGGCAGCTCGGGGTCCAGGTCCATGGCCCAGACGTACTGCAGGCTGCACAGGGTGATGCCGTAGAGCACCAGGAAGGGCGAGCAGAGCATGGCAAAGTGCCGGCGGTTCCGCACCATCCAGATCAGGCACGCCCAGAGCAGCAGCACGAAGGTCAGCCAGCTGTGGTACGAGATGCTCCACACCTGCAGGCAGGGAGGGTGAGGGCTCAGCCCAGGAGGTGTCCCCACCGTGTCTGTGTCCCCTCCCTGCACGGCTGTGTCCCCTGCCAGCTCTTTACCATCATGGCGATGAGGGCGGACACGTAGCTCTGCTTCATGAGGACGTGGCCCAGGGTGTGCAGGGGCAGCCAGGCCGCTGGATGCCTCCTGCCTGGCATGGGGAGAGAGAGCATGAGGCACCCCTGGCGCAGGCAGGGCTTGGGGAACCCAAGGCACCCCCAAGCAGGCAGGGATGGGGAGGGGCTGGGGTCAGGCTTACGTGCACTCAGGATGTGGAGGGTGTAGTTCTCAGTGTTGGTGCTCGGCTTCCCAGTGTGGGGGCACAGCATGGGCTGCGGGCACAGAGGGCTCAGAGCCCAGTCTGGCACCCCCATCCCACAGCCATTCCCTGCACAGCCCCCCACACCCACCTTGCTGTCCTCGGGCACGCAGCCAGCGTCCTTGGGCCAGCTCTCCAGCTCCACCAGGTCCCTCGGGCACGGCCGCGCCGGCACCACGGCTCTCTGTGAGAGGCACGAGCCAGCTCAGGGCCCCAGTGCCACCACTGGGGAGCAGGAGCACGCCCCAGCCCCCTCCAAGGCACCCCACACTGTGGGCACCCCAGTGCCCCCCACCTCCCCCCGTTCCAGGGCAGCCGCAGCCAGGCACACACCGTTGTCACCACTGTCACCGTTGGGGTCTGGCTCACCTTGGCATAGCACCAGCGCAGCTTCACCAGGGTGGCCACGGTGTAGTAGAGCAGGAGCAGGATGCCAGGGCTGGTGTAGACAGGCCAGGGGTAGCTGTTGTTGAGGTCCAGGGTGTTGGGCTGGGAGCAGTTGTAGTACAGGATGATGTCCTTGAAGCCAAACACCCTGTGGGGGACAGAGGAGGTGGCATTAGCCCCTCCAGCTAGGACCACGGGGACCCTGGGCACAGCTCCCTCCCCAGGGACTCACCGTGCCCAGATGGTGGGCGGTGGGAAGAGCCCCTGGACGAAGGGGGTCTGGTAGGCATAGAGGCACAGCAGGTGGCAGGCGCTGTAGATGCTGATGAGGACGCAGAGGACGTTGAAGGCCTGGTGGCTGGCGGGGAGGTGACAAGCCCACCACGTGCACAGCCCCATGAAGAGCAGGAAGTAGATGCTGGAGGAGGCGGAGGGCAGGGTGATCCCTGGGGAGCAGCGCCCCACGGGCGGTCAGTGCAGAGCCCCCTGGACTGAGAGCATCCCACTGGATACAGCATTCCTCCTCAGAGCAAGCATCCCTTCCCCTTGGACTGAGTTTTCCACCTTGGACCAAGCATCTCTTCCTCTTGCTCCAAGCTTTCCCCCTTGGGCTCTAAATTCATCCTCAGACCACGCATCACTGCCGCTTGGACTGAGCATCCCCTCCTTCCCCAAACCAAGCATGTCTTCACAGATCAAGCATTGGACCCTTGGAATGCTCAGCTCTCCCCCTGGACTGAGATTTCTCCCTTGGATTGAACACTCTCCCCTCTTAGACCAAGCATCCCTTCACCTTGGACTGTTTTCCCCTCCAGACCAAGCATCCCTCCCTCCATGCACTGAGCTTTCCCCCTTGGACAGCAAACCCTCCCCTCACAGACCAAGCACGCTTTCCTTCGGACTGAGCATCACAACCACCCTGCACTGAGCCTCCCCAGCAGCATGCCCCTCGTGCCCCCCACATCCCGTGCCCACCTGCCAAGGCCAGCAGCAGGATGGCCAGGCCCTTGCCAGCCTCCCAGAGCAGCCAGTGAGCCTTGTCCCGCAGCCGGCTCCGCAGCCGTGTGTCCCTGAGCGCCAAGTGCCGGTGCCGCCCCACATCCTTCTCATCCCTCTGCCAGGGAAAACCAGGGCGGAGTGAGCTGATCCTGGGCAGCTCCCGGCCGTGCCTCAGTTTCCCCACTCCAAGGAGGGCAGGGGTGGCCGGCCAGGTGGGCACAGTGCCCGGCACCTGGCCGTGTTTATCTCATCAGCCGCCTGGAAAGTGCCTCCAAAGGGCGGCTGTTTTTCTTGGCTCCGTGACCCGGGTTCCCAGCACTGAGCTTTTTTCCAGGCTGCCTCCCGCGCTGGCCCCGGGCTCACAGCAAAGGCATTCGCTGCTCCGGTTACAGCCCAGCACAGCCAGAGCCAGGCACCAAGCCTGGGGTGGTGGGGAGCCCCCAGAGTGGGGCTGGGGGTGCCAGCGGGGCTGTGCCTGCCTGGGTGACCCCGGTGCCACAAGTGCAGTGTCCCCATCACTGCCAGTGCCACTGCTCGCTGCACCAGCGAGCTCGACCCCATAACTGCCCACTCCACTCTCCCAGCTGTCTGCCACCATCCCTGTGGCAATGCCAGAGCAAACACAGGCACTCCTCCGTGGCTGAGTCACCCTAAGCTGTGAAACGACAACCAAGCCCTCCAACCTGGCCAAAACTGCCCCAAACTGGGTCCCTGACCACCAGGGATGCCCCCATGCCAAGCCCAAGGCTGAGCCCAGGGAAGGGACAGGCACCAGCCACAGGCAGGCTGGTGGGATGTCCCCATGGCACTGGGGGTGGCTCTCACCCACTCGGAGGACTCGTGATTCCGTCTGGAGGTGGCAGGGCTGAGGCGGCGGCACAGGCATAAGGACAGGGACGACACCAGCAGGATGCCAACGTCGGGCGCCACGAGCCGCACCAAGTTGGGAATGTCACTCAAGTCCAGCCTGGGGGGACAGCAGGGCAGGGGACAGCTCAGGGCTGACCCCCAGCCACTGGCAGCCCCACACAAGGTCAGGGTGTCCTTACCTGGTGACCCCAATGTGGCGAGCAAGGACCTCCCAGGAGCTGCCTGTGGGAAGAAGGGGGGCACTGAGTGGGGCAGTCTGAGCACCCCTCAGACATGGGGACAACATTCCCATCCATGGGAGTGCAGGATTAGCTCTGTGCCCAGCAGACATTCTGGCATGGCACAGGGTGTCCCCAGAGCTGGCACGTGGCTGGGACCCTACAGAGCCTCAGCAGCCCCGGCTACCTGCAGGATGGGTCCCACACACCACCAGCTTGGGGGTGCAGCCCCAGGGCAGCACAGGGAGCTGGGCTGTGGGTGGGTGGGTGAGGGTAGCACGGGCACCCCTACTCACAGCTGGGCCCCAGTAGCTGGTCCAGGACAGGCAGAGTGTGCAGACATATCTGGAAAACCAGGTGGGCGAGGAGGAAAAGGATGCTGGTCCCCAGCAGAGCTTTAAGGATGCGGCTGGTGTGACCTGAGAGACATGGGCAGAGCTGTCACCCACCAGCCAAGGACACCAATAACCCCAGCAGGGACCCTGCACCCTCAGGGAGAGCTGGGAAGGGTGCGCTGTGCCCAGAGATTCCAGGGCTCTGCCCCAGGGTCGGGATCCCACCAGGGCTTTGCCCTCACTGTTCACCCAGCACAGCCCGAGGGCACCCCAAGAGCAAAGCCCAGGAGCTCCCCCCACGTCCCTGCAGCACCCAGCTGGCACTTCCCTGGCCCTGCTGAACCAGGACCGCAGCAGGGAGCAGTCAGCATCCCCATCCCTGCTGGAACATCCCATGCTGGAACTCCAGGGGTTCCTCCCCACTCCAAATCCCATCAGCCCTTCCACCAGCTGCAGCCTTGCCCCCATCCCACCCGGCTCTCTGGGCCCTGTGCCCATTTTCCTGGCCAGGGGGTGGGGTGGGCAGGGAGCCCACCACAGCTGCGAGCCGGCCTGGGGGCGGCCCCGGGCCAACAGCTTTTCCTCCACTTGTTTTTTCCTGTAAATCCACGCTAAGGCTCTCAGCAGTGCCGGGATCCGGGGCCGTGCGAGCCCATGAAATATTCAGAGGGTAAAGCTTTTAGCTGTGGCCATGCCAGGCGCCGGGGATGGGGTCAAAGCCAGGCACAGGGGGGCTACAGGCACCTGGCCTGGTGTGGGTGACCCTCTGCAGCCACCACAACACCCCGGGCAGGGCTCATGGAGCTCACACCACCCCAGTGTGCCCACACAGCCCAGCTCTGAGGTTTTTGGTTAATAAGGCTCCAAACTGACCATTCTGGAGCAGGAGGGCTATTAATAGTCCCGCTGGGCTATAATTAACAGAGAGAGGCTCCACACAGATCCACACTGCCCAGCCAGGGTGAAACCGCAGCGAAGGTGCCCGTGGGAGAGGGGTGGCAGCTCCTCTGCTGCTCACCCCACCTGTGCCACCCCTGCAGCCCCAGGTGAGCCCCTTACCTGTGGTGATGTGTGAGGAGGGCCCTGGGAACCAGGGCAGGAGCAGCAGGAAGAGCAGGTACACCAGGGAGAGGACGTTGTAGCGGAAAAGGCAGGCTGGGGACAGAAGGACAGGGTTAGGTGACAGGGATGTGGCACAGGGAGGGCTCACAGCTGCATCCCTGCACCCTGGGGATCCCCAGAAGAGCGGCACCCCGAAATGCCAGGTGGTACTGGGGTCCTGGGGTGACGCCAGGTAGGACAAGGGGGTCAAGCCCCAAAAATGTGCCATTGGAAAGAGGCATCCAGGCAGGACCTCAGGCTGTGCCACTCCTAGTGACCTACACAGGTGACAATAAGAGGGGACACCAGAGGTCCCAGACACGTGAGGCGACAGGGGAAAAAGAGCCATGAGAAAAATCTGCTGCGTTTCCACACCATTCCCACAAAACCAGGCTGAGCATTGCAGGGACCCCCACAGCCAGGCCAGGACCCCCACCTGTGACCCCTCCAGGACTAGCACAGCACCTGCCCCCAGCCTTGCTCTGGGTGTGCCACCAGCTCAGCACCTTCCCCCTCACTTATTTTTAGACCGAAATTACAGCTTGTTTGGAGGCACGAAACTACTGGAGGAGCCAGGCCGAGGCAGCGCCCTGCAGAGCTGCGACCAACAGGGGACAGACAAATGGGGACAGGGATGGGGACAGGGACATGGCAGAGCAGCTGCCACCCCTGTCACCACACTGACAGTGACAGACACCAGCACATGCACCGGCAGGAGCTGGGAGCACCCACAGGGGAGCCCCAAGGCCAGGGGATGGGCAGCACCCCCGGGATCAGTGTCCGGCTGGAGCTGGGGGAATGAACTTTGTCACCGTGCCCTGCTCCAGGCAGTCACAGGACATCCCCACCATCCCCTCTGCTGCAGACCAGAGGGACACATCCCACCAGCTATGGGGGATCCCTCTGGGACAGCCACAGGGAGCTGCTGTCAGTGACCCTGGCTGTGCCCAGCCAGGGCAGGGAGCTGCTCCCCTTGGCACCCCATGCAGGAAGGGGGTGGCACAGGGGGGCTCAGAGCTCAGCCCTGACCCTGTGGGACCAGGGAGGGGTGAGGGGAGCCTGGCTGGGCGCCAGGGACGTGCTCGGCACCGCAGCCCGGCACGGCCCTTCCTGTGTTTACAGGCTTCAATGGGACAACACATCCTGGGGCTAGGGACAGCGCGGCCGGGAGGGACACGGCACAGCCACCAGGGACACCGGGGCACCCTCGGAGGGCAGAGGGAGCGCCCAGAAACGCCCTGGCACACGTCCCACACTGGGGCTGAAGCCAGCTCCAGCCCTGCAGTGGGGTCCCCACGTGTCCCCAAGGCTGCAAAGCACAGCCTGGCCCCAAGCAGGGGTGGGGGGCACCAGCACAGTCACCAGCAGCCACCTCCCCGTGGTGACCCCGGGACGCGTCACCTCCCGCAGCCGCTGCCGAGGGTTCCTGGCTGTTTCGGCAAACCATGATCTCATGGAGCAAATATTCCAGCCGAGAGGAGCCTTCCCGGCACGGGGGCGAGACGCTGCTCCTGCTCCGGCTTCCGTGGGAGCCAGGCAGGGCCCCTGGCAGCGCCGTGCCAGCGGCCACCCACCCCACTGCCCACCCTGGGCTCAGCCAGCCCCACCCTGAGCCCCCGGCCCAGCCACGTCCTGGGTGCTGGTGGCACTGAGGGCACACGGTGGGAGCTCCAGTGGGAACACGGATGGCACTGGGCGGGTACCCACATGCTGACCCCATTATTTGGTGCCACCGGCACCCCCAGGACCCTTTGGTTGGCAGCTGGCCCTGCACCCCTCAGGCATGGCCAGGAAATCTCCCAGCAGGGCACCAAGGCTTCAACCAGGATGGGAAAGGAGGGAAAGCAGGTGGTGCCGGCGTGGTTTCGGAGCACCCTGGGAGCCCGGCTCAGCACCCACCCGGCTGTAGCGGGGCGTGCCGTGCCTGGCTGCGTGGGTGCTCCGTCCTGCACAGTCGGAGGGAACCGGTTCCCTGCCGTGCTGACAGCGGGGAAAGCGCAGGCACAGGGAGAAAAACCAGTCTGGCGTGTGGGGAGAGCAAACCCGCCCTCCGAGCAGCCGCTGGCTGGGTGGGTGGGTGCAGCACCGTGGCACCCACAGCCCCTTCCCCACGCAAGCAGCGCCCACGACAGCCCGGGGTGTCTCTTTATGAGCACTGCCCTTGTCCCCGAAGTCACGTATCCTAGATTGGCACCCCAATTCCTGCTTGCCTAGCCCCGTGACCCCGGGAGCAGCTCCCACGCTGCTGGGACCACGCCACCGTGCAGCACGTGAAATATTAACATTAATGAGCCGGGAGGAGGATAAATTACAGCACTGGGGAGCAGGGCAGGATGTGCCGGGGTTCCTCCATGCCAGCTTTAATTGAATTTCCCCGTGGGAGGCGATTGGGGTCACTGGGCACCACTGGCAAAGTGAGGACAGCCAGGAGGAGTTGGCATCAGCGTCTTTCCCAGGGCGCTGGGCCGGGAAAAGCAGCAGTGGGAAAGGGCTGGGGTCTGGCACAGCCCCCTCCCTGCAAAGCAGGCACCATTCCACAGCCAGCCAACTTCCAGATGGATCCATTGCCAAGTGCATGGGGAAAGGGGGCTCCCCAGGCCCCACACACCAGCCCTGTGCCATCACATCCACACCTCGGCACCGGCACAACCGCTGCTCTGCAGGGACCTGCGGCTGCTCAGGATTAATTAGCAAAGCTCTTTAATTCCCTGCCCTGCTCACTCACATGGGCCCGTTACCTGCTGCCGGAGGCAGGTGGCTCTGCCAAGCTGCCTCTCAGCTCACCTGCCCCAGCTGGGGACCCCAGGCACCCTGTCAGGGTCCCCAGGGTGTCACTTTGCTCCCAGCACTCAACTCTGCACCCGCTGGCTGCAAACTAGAGGCAGGGTGAGGAACCCAGAGGCCTCATCCCAAAATCCCATCAGCATGGCTCTCCCCATCCCTAAATCCTAGCAGTCCCACAGCGACAAGCCCTTGGGCAAGCGGAGCTTGCCACCAGCACATTCCCAGCCACAGGCTCAGCCCCTCTTTCCAGGAAAGAGCAGCCCCACCGGTTCACCCACCATATCCTGTTTTTGTGGAAAGTTCATCTCGACCCCGCCAGCTCCCGACCCTGCTCCCGGGAATGCTGCAGGAGATGCCCCAGGAGGGCTCTGGGCCGGGTGCCAGGGGGTGCCAGGACTGCCAGCCTGGCAAATCCCAGCATCAGCCAGGAGCTCGTGCCACGGGACAAGGAATTCAGCAGCTCGGGGGACAAGCGTCAGGGGCCACCCTCTTCGCTGGCACACACCAGGATGGCACAGCCCGTGCCACAGGGCTCCCCAGAGCTGCGGGCTCAGCACTGGGACAGATGAGGACACACGTTCCCAGCTCCACCAACATACCCAGTGGGGCCATGACTGTGGCTGCCATATGGCAGCACCCAAACCCTGCTGTGCTCACCCAAAGGGGACCTGCTGCACCCCTGGGGATCCCCTACAGTGCTCCCCACCTCACTGGGGCAGTGGGAGGTCAGTCCTGGGCACCCAGGCCCTGCATGTCCATCCCATCTTATCCTCTCCCATCCCATCCCATCCCCCTGTGCCCGGGAGGAAGCAGCAGTTATTGCTCTTGGAGACAGTGGTGGCTTTGCTTTTTTTTTTTTTTTTTTAATATAGTTTTTTTTCCCTCCTCTATTTTATTTCCCTTGGTTTTATAAAAAGCACCTGACCGCAGGAGGCAGCTGCTGCAGCCCACGCTGGCACCCAGCTGGGCCCCAGCCCTGCGGCACCCAGCACCCCAGGGACCCCCCAGCACCCCGGCCGGGCAAGGGGGGCTGTGCCCCCACATCCGGGGGACTGGGGGGCACTGCAGCCCCAGGGAGGGGGTGCCACCCTCACCCACCACTTCTGCCCAAGCACCACGGAGCCACGGACCAGCGTGGCCAGGACTGGCACTGGGGGTGCCCGGTGCCCCCTTGTGCGGGATGTGCTGTACCCCCAGAGCGGCTCCAGCACCCCGGAATCCCAGCGGGAAGGACCCCGAGCCTTCCCCGAGCCGAGGTGGGGACATAGCCCATGGCACGGCTGGGACCCCGCACGGGGTCAGTGCTATGCCAGCCCCGGGAAGCCGGGGGAGCTGCCCCGGGAAGCCGGGGGAGCTGCCCCGAGCCCTGCGCCTCCACTCGCCCCGAGCTGGCCGGGAGCCGCGAGCAAACATCCTCCGGACGTTTGGCGAGAGCCAAACTGCCAGGGAAGGAAGGGCCGCAGGGGGGTCGCGCTCCGGGGCAAATCCTCCCCAGCCCAGGTGCAATGGGACGAGCCGCAAAGCCCCCCGGCCCCGTGCCTCAGTTTCCCCCGGGTGCTTCTGCGAGACCCCCGGGCACTGCTGAGTCACCCCCTCTCGCCAATCAGCTGGAGCAGGACGGAGTCCCCGCCCAAGCGGGGCCCCAAATTTAAACACGCCACCTCCAAACTCAGCAGGGTGGGGACAGCAAGGCCACCAGTGTACCCAGCTGTGGGGGACCGGGGATCCCCAGCACGTCCCGTGCCGGAGCGGGGTGAAGAGCCAAGCAAGCCTGGCACGATTTGGGGCCAAATCAGCACAATTTGGAGCAGGAGGGCCACGCGGGAGGCTGCGCCCGGAGGCCACGTGTCGCCCCGGGCACCCATGGGATGCACCCGGCAGCTCCCGCGCCCCGGCCCGGCCGCTGCACCCCGGCCCGGGGAGCGCAGCCCCTTCACGCAGCCTTGCTCGTGGGCTGGGTTATAATTAACCTCCTCACATCCTGCGCGCTGCTCTGAGTCATTGCCCCAGCAAACCGAAGGAAAAGCAGTTTTGGTTGTTTTTTTTTTTCTCAAGAGTCACCCACTTCCTCCGCCAGCGAGGCTCTGCCCGGTGCCAGCACCCCGAAACTCAACCCTGCTCCCCAAAACACAGCTGGGAACGGGGCTGCTCGGCTGGATGCGCCTCCCTCGGCCGGGAGCACGTCCCTCTCTCCAGGTGACAGGATCCCAAAAATCACTGCCGGGCTGCCTCAAAAGCCATGCCAGAGCTTCGCGGGGCTCAGCCCCCCCCCAGCCCGTGCCCGGCACAAGGAGCCCCTTGAACAATCCTGTTTATAAAGAGGTTTTTCCTTTGCGTCTACGCAAACGCAGCGTCCCCGAAGAGGCTCCGGAGCAGCCGGGCTTCAAAGAGCCGATTCTTGTCCTGCGCGTCCCGGGACACGGGGATTTTCCAGGCCGGTGGCCAGCCGGTTGCCTCGGTGGGTGGCACATCTGCCTCAAAGCCGACAGCGCTGGGAACGGGCTGGTGGCAGCGAGGGGACAGCAGAGGGGCTGGGGTGGGCACTCTGCTTGCCGGGATCCACCCGGGCGTGGAGACAGGACGGGCACAGCTGCCCCCCGGGCATCGCCCACCCCGGCCCGGGCACCCTCCTCACCCCCGCCCTGCACCAGCACAGCGAGTGCGGGGCCACGGCTGTGACCGGACCGGGTCACCCGCGCCCCAAACAGCTCCCGGCTGTCGGGGGACAGGGGGGGACACGCACACACCCTCCCGCCCTGAGAAAGCCGCGAGTGGGCTCGTTCGCGGGCGGACTCGGCGGGATTTAGGGTGATCCCCGCGGGGAGACCGCACCGTCCTGCCACCGACACCCGCCAGAGCCACCGGCGACTCCTCGCGGCTCCCGGCTGCAGGGATCCGCTCGCCCCTGGCTTCACGGCGCTTCCCGCGCCCCTCGCTCCACGTGCTGGGGGAGCCCCGCGCCCCGCAGCCGCCGGCGAGCGGCAGCAGCCGCCGCGACAGCCCCGGAGGGTCCCCGGAGCCACCCTCTCCACGGGCAGGGGACGCAGCCGGGACACCTCTGGGGAGTCCCCGCACTCACCGGCGAGCAGGGCGAGCGGCAGCAGCAGCCAGTAGAGCCCCGCGCAGANCCGCGGGGCCGGCGCGGCCCCAGCGCCGCCCGCAGGCACCGCGCCCGCCGCTGCCGCTGCTGACACGAGTTGTCCGGGCTCAGCACAGGCCGTCCGCAGCCCCCCGGGTTCCGCTTTTTCGGTGGGAGAGGTAAAAAAAAAAATTACTTAAAGAAAAAAGAAAGATAAGCAGTTTCGTGTTTATTCGGTCCGGAAATGAAATAAAGAAGCTGGAGGTAGATTTTTGCTGAATGTTGTTGATAACGGGGCTGGTGCATGCAGTGGGGAGCTCGGGAGTGCTCCCCTCCAGAGATGGTGTGCAGCCCTGGATGCTGTGGCCCTGGCACTGGGGAATCATTCCGTGTTCCTGGAGCTGGGTCCGTGATCCCTGGAGCTGGATCCACAGCCCCATGATCCCAGAGCTCGGTGCCCACTGCAGAGCTGGATGCAGACCCACAGCCCCATGGAACTGGGAGCCCAGGTGTGCAGAGTGGGGATCACATCTGGAGCTGGGCTGTGCTCAGTGCCTCATCCCAACGGGAATCCCGGTGGGAAGGTGCCAGGCAGCGTGGCTGGTGACACCTGGCAGTGCTGGTAACACCAGCCCCACACAGGAACCATCGGCCCATGAAATTCTCCACATTCCTTGGCTTCCCTGCACTTGTTTTCCCAACACGGTTCATAAACTGCCATCCAGCTGGCACACTGCCAGACTGCTCCCCACTCTCTTCTGGGCTCCCTCCAGAATTCCAGGGCCTGTTCTCCCCACCCCAAACGTGCCCAAGCTCCAGCTACCCAGGCCACACCACAACCCCCAAACCAGGATGGGCCCGATGGCTCCCAAATGTGTGTTTCCATGGGTTTGGCAGGCACAGCCCCTCGTGGGAGCATCCTTATCGCAGGGACTCAGCTGCATGCACCCTCATCACACTGGGGTCCCGGGGGATCTGCTCCTGTAAATTAAACACTCATCATCACAAATTAAACACTCATCGTCACAAAGCTGTGAAGTTCAGCATTAACACCATGTCCACGAGAGGTGGATATGGGAATTACCCCTGCCAACACCCCACTGCACCCCCTGGCCAGCAGGGATCCAGGAAAGGGTGGCACACCCGCACCAGCCTCTCACTCCCAACCCAGCTCCGAGTGCCCGCAGCCAGGCAGGGAATGGAGGCTGTGGAAGCAAATGGGCACCGGGAATGGCACCCCAGAGTCCTGCCCTGCGCGGCTGAATCCGGCCCCGCTGCACTTTGCTGGCCTCGCTCAGGTTTTTACGAGGGATACGGGAGACCCGTGAGGCTCCGTAAAGTGCTGCGGGCAGGGCCTGAGTGCCTGGCCCGGCAGTGATGGGCCGGAGGCTTCTTCCAGCTCCGGGCAGCGCCGGCAGCACAGGTCCCCGGCGTGGGGCAGGGAATGGCAGCCAGGGGCATGTGCAGGTGCCTTCGCTGCCCCTCCTTCCCATGGCCGGGCCCTGCAGGGTCACCATGCCACCATGGAGCTCCCGGCGGCAGCCACTCAGGGCTTGCCACTGGGAAAAGCAGGTGAAGGGGTGACCACCAGCGCCATTCCAGATAGAAATTCCCTGCCTTTGCCCCATTGCTCCAGCTGGAGTGGACAACTTCCATCCCTTCCCATGGCGCATCAGCTGCTGCCTGACACAGCAGAGAGGGAGCCCCCCCGTCCCCTGGAGCTGCCCCATCCCCCCTGAGGCTGTCCCAGCCACCCCCGGGCCCCCACGTGCGGCGCCGTTCCGGGGGACGCGGCCCCTTTAAGAGTCGAGTGGCGCCAAACCAGGCTCATGTGACCTATCTCCGCCCCCCCGGTGGGCGGGGCCTCGGCGCGCGGGCTCCCGCCTGGAGAGAAGCGCGCGGGACCGGCCCCACGTGTTCTCGGGACCGGGACCGGGACCGGCATCGGCATCGGCATCGGCATCGGCATCGGCATCGGCATCGGCATCGGCATCGGGACCGGGACCGAGACCGAGGCCATGGCTCAGCTCCGCCTCACCGACTTCTTCGGCCAGACAAAAGCGACCACCGGACCCCCGGCCAAGCGTAGCGGCGGCCTCCGGCTCAAGGCCGCCCTCGTCGGTTCCCCGGTGCACCGGGAGGAGGATGGTGTCCCGGCGGGGCTCAGCGCCCGCTCGCTGCCGCTGCCCGGCTCGCCGCGCACCCCGGCCCGCGGGGGCTCCCCGGTCCTGAGGGGCCTGGCGGGCAGGAAGCGGAGCCGCCGGGAGATGGAAGCGGAGTCACCGGTCGGGGCCCGGCCCGGGGAACCGAGCGGGAAGTCGGCGCGGAAGAAGCTGGAGCTGCCCGGGGATGCGGAGCCAGGATCTCCGGCAGCGGTAGGGAGATGGTGGGGTCGGGGATGCGGCCCTGAAATGGGATGGGGGAGGAGAAGGGCGTCGTGGGGTGAACGGGTGGGTGTGTGACCATAAAACAGCCATAAAACAGTGTTCGACCCCTTTTCCCAGTGCAGGACCTCCAGAACTTGCCTCCCCTTCTCCTGATGCACAATCCCCCCCTCACCCGGACTTACCCCTGCCCCAAGTGCACGACCCCCAAAACTCGCCCCCTTCTGCCCCCAGGCTTGCCCCCTGCCCCTATTGCAGACCCCTCTACTGCTCCCCCTCCCAGTCCAAGACTTTGGGGGGCACAGGGAATGGATGCGGGCAGGTGCATTCCCGGGACATTCCCTAATTCTCCTCTCTCTTGCAGACCACCAGCTCCTCGCCTCTGGCCACTCCTCGACCCCCGACACCCCGGTCACAGGACCTGGCCGTGTCCCTCCGGGCCACCACCACCGGCTCCCCGGGCCATGGGCAGGACACGGGGCCAGAGCCCGGCCCAGCCCCGGGGACAGCCAGGCGCCTGCAGCGGGTACGGGCCGGTCCCGGCTCTCAGCTCCCGGTAGGGGTGGATTTGGTGCTGCGTGTCCCGCTCTGACCCTGTGTCCCCTCCCTGCCCAGGAGGATGTGGCCGAGCTGCAGGGCCGCCTGCAGAGGATGAAGGAGCTGGGCCAGGTCCCCTCTGTCCCCAGCGGGACCAGCAGGGACCTGCGGAGCCGCCTGGAGCGCGTGCGGCAGCTGGAGCTGCGTGTGCAGCAGAGGAGAGCGGGGAGCAAAGCCGGGGACAGCGGAGCAGCAGCTCCTGAGAGACACACTGGGTGAGGAGCGGCTGCAGGAGGGATTTGAGGGGGGTCTGAGGGGTGTGGGGGCTCTGAGCATTGTGACACCAGTGTCCCATGGGGATGTGACCCCAATACTTAGAGAGGGGGTTTGGGCTGGGGGTGGGAGCTGGGCACTGTGTCAGCACCAGGACCCTGAGCCTGTCCCGTCCTTCCCTGCAGCGAGAAGCCCCCGGCGTATCAGCGCTTCCACACCTTGGCCCAGGACCTGCCCCCGGGGCTGACACTGCCCTACAAGTTCAGGGTGCTGGCAGAGATGTTCCGCAGCGTGGACACCATCACCGGGATGCTCTTCAACCGCGCCGAGACCATCACCTTCGCCAGGGTCAAGCAGGGCGTGCAGGACATGATGCGCAGGTGAGCTGGCTGCAGTTTGGGGTCCCAGCAGCCCTTTTTGGGGTCCCAGCTGGAGCTTCTGGGGCTGGTGACTTTGAGGATCCCCAGCCTCTCTGGTGCTGTCACAGGCAGTTCGAAGAGCGGCACTTGGGGCAGATCAAGGCTGTGTATCCCAGCTCGTACCGGCTGCGCCAGGAGAACGTCCCCAGCTTCGGCAGCCGTGGGAAGAAGTCTGAGTATCAGCTCACGCTAGAGCCGCTGCTGGGGGAAGGTATGGACGGATTTGGGGTGCCTGAGAGCTGGGGTACGCTCAGTTCCTGCCTGATCCCTGAATCCACAGGGATGCTATCTGTTTAGATGGAGACCCTGAGCATGTTGGAAGTGGCAAAGAGGTTTGGGACAAGAGGGAGAATGTCCAGGCAGTGACTCAGCTCCGTGGCAGGGCTCTGATCCTGTCCTTCCCGAGGCTCCCGTGGTGAGGGGTGCTGTGGGTGACGCTGGTGTCCCTCCTTGCAGAGGAGAAGGTGGATGGGCGCCCGCACCTGTCGGCGTCACGGCTGCTGGAGCGCCGGAGGGAATTCCACCGCAACCTGGTGAACATCGTCAGGGAGCACCACAAGGTGAGGGGCACCTGGCACCCCCTGCTCTGGGCTCTGGGGTTGTCACTGGTGCCATCCAGGCTGAAAGACACGGAGGTTCCTCTAGATGACGGGCTCTAAATTTGCTCCAAGCTGTGCTGAGAGCACAGGGCAGTGGTTGCCTCTCCACTCCTGGTGCCATGACACAGCCCTCACCCCTCTCCAGGCATTCCTGGCTGCCCTCAGCCCTCCCATGGTGGTGCCAGAGGAGAAGCTGACCCGGTGGCATCCCCGCTTCAACGTGGATGAGGTGCCAGACATCAGCCCCGCAGAGCTGCCACGGCCGCCGCAGGAGGACAGGCTGAGCACAGCCCAGGAGGTGCTGAGCACAGCCCGGGGCATGCTGAGCCCCAAGGTGAGGCAGGACCAGGGGCTGGCTCTGTCTGTGCCACCCCTGGGAAGGTGTGAGTGCCAGAGGGCAGGGTTAGATGGGATAGTGGGAAGGAATTCCTCCCTGGGAGGGTGCTGAAGCCTTGGCATAGGTGCCCAGAGCAGCTGTGGCTGCCCCTGGATCCCTGGAAGTGTCCAAAGCCAGGCTGGACAGGGCTTGGAGCAGCCTGGGATAGTGGAAGGTGTCCCTGCCATGGCAGGGGGCTGCAAAGGAGAACTTTCAGGTCCCTTCCCACCCAGTCCATTCCATGATTCCCTGAAGCACCCCAGACTCCTGTGCAGGCAGGATGGATTGGGATCACTGGGCTGGGATCACTGAGCTGCCGGGTTATGGCGGGGGCGGCAGAGGGGAAACTTCTTCCTCCAGCCTGAACTGTAACCCAACTCCTCCTCCCTCTTCCACATGAGCAGATGGAAAAAGCTCTTGCCAACCTGGCCCTAAGAACGGCCGAAGCCGGTGCGGGGGAACCGACGCTTTCCAAAACCCCATCCCCTGCCAGCACCTCCAGCGCGCTCAAAGGGGTGTCCCAGGCGCTGCTGGACCGGGTGAGTCACCCTGTCCTGGCCCAGGCGCGGGGCCGGGGGCGCTCCCTGTGCCCAGCCCGTGCCCCAGGGGTGCTCAGGCAGCGCCACTGTCCCGCAGGTCCGGGCCAAGGAGGCGCAGCGGCTGCAGGCGCTGCTGACGCGGGACGCGCGGCAGGGGGAGCGGGCGGCGCGGCTGGCGCGGCTGCCGGCCATGGCGCGCGTCCTGCGCAGCGTCTTCGTGGCCGAGAAGAAGCCGGCGCTCAGCATGGAGCTGCTCTGTGCCCGCCTGGCCGACAGCTGCCCCCAGCTCGTGGCGCCCGGTAGGAATTCCAGGCGGGAATCTCTGCGGGAGGAGGGGGCCGTGGGGAGGCGAGCTCTGACCGCGCTGCTCCTCGCCCGCAGGGGAGATGGAGAAGCACGTGCGGCTCCTGGCAGAGCTGCTGCCCGACTGGCTGGGCATCCACGCCCTCAGGACCGACACCTACGTCAAGCTGGACAAGGAGAAGGAGCTGGGCCTGGTCACCGAGAGGCTCAACGAGGCAGCCAAGGAGGCCGGAGCGCTCTGAGCCCCTCGGGGGCTGAGGGTGGTTCTGTGCAATGTCCTCGAAATGCAGCAAATCCCAACAGCGCTCTGGGTTCTGGGGTGGGCTGGAGGGAGGCTCATGCCTTAATTTAACTAATTCCTGTGGTGGGATCCGTGAGAAGTGTAGGTCCCCGTGTCCTTGAGCAATCCTGTGTCCTGGGGTGATGATGAAAGCGACACCTGAGGAACCTTTTCCTCTCCTTTCCTTTGCTCTCCTGAAGGTTCAGTGCATGAGGGGGTCTCCTGAAGGTTCCACTTTGGAGGTTTCTTCCATTATCTGGGTCCTGGTGGGGTGAAGGCAGAACAGGGCAGGCTGAGAGGGTGACAAGCAGGAAGGAGTGAGAGAAAAAGGTCACAAATTGATGTTTTTGGAGCTCCGGGCCTCGTTCTGTTTTTAAGGGAGGGAAAATGCATCTTCCAGTCCTCGCTGGAAACAACTACGGGACTTGTCAAAACATATTTGTATTAAATGTTTTAAATATAGTTGACTCGTGTTAACCCAGTGCTCTTCCTCACTGCCTGTCTCGTGGTTCTCCATGGCAATTGGCGCCGGGAAGGGCTGGGTCCTCATCCAGCTCCTGGAGAAAGACTCACTGGAAAAAGTGAGCGTGGGCTGCAGAGAGCTGAATGCAGCTTTTGTAAATGGGGCTGGGGGAGCAGCTCCTGCGGGGACAGGGGCAGGCAGGGCTGACGGGCCCAGGGGTTTTTTTCCCAGGGGAAATCCCAGGCCACTCTGCTGAAGTGGCTTGGGAAGAGGCATGAAGAGGGTGAGGATGGCTGCAGAGGCGCTGGGCTGGCACCGCGCCCGGGTTCGGGCAGTGTGAGCACAGGGGAGGGCTGGGAGCTGCCCAGGGCCACCTCACACAGGTCACTCACACTTCACACAGGTCACTCACACCTCACACAGGTCTCACACACCTCACACAGGTCACACACACCTCACACAGGTCACACACACCTCACACAGGTCACACACACCTCACACAGGTCACACACACCTCACACAGGTCACACACACCTCACACAGGTCACACACACCTCACACAGGTCACACACACCTCACACAGGTCACACACACCTCACACAGGTCACACACACCTCACACAGGTCACACACACCTCACACAGGTCACACACACCTCACACAGGTCACACACACCTCACACAGGTCACACACACCTCACACAGGTCACACACACCTCACACAGGTCACACACACCTCACACAGGTCACACACACCTCACACAGGTCACACACACCTCACACAGGTCACACACACCTCACACAGGTCACACACACCTCACACAGGTCACACACACCTCACACAGGTCACACACACCTCACACAGGTCACACACACCTCACACAGGTCACACACACCTCACACAGGTCACACACACCTCACACAGGTCACACACACCTCACACAGGTCACACACACCTCACACAGGTCACACACACCTCACACAGGTCACACACACCTCACACAGGTCACACACACCTCACACAGGTCACACACACCTCACACAGGTCACACACACCTCACACAGGTCACACACACCTCACACAGGTCACACACACCTCACACAAGTCACACACCTCACACAGGTCACACACACCTCACACAGGTTCCTCACACAAGTTACACACATCTCACACAGGTCACTCACACCTCACTCTGCTCCCCAAGCCAGGCTGCAGTGGCTGGAGCTGGAGACACCAGGGACCTGCAGGGAAATGTTTTATCCCATGATTTTTATCCCATGCTGATCCTGAGCAGATTCCCCCTCGATAAGTGCTGGGCTGGACTCTGGCAGTGTCTTGAGATCCTACTGCACTTCCTGAGGGAGAAAAATCCTCCTCCTCCAGGCCCGTGCAGCCCAGCTGGCCAGCACTGCTGGCAGGAGCCTGCCCAGTTTCCAGGGAGGAGGAGAAGGGATTAGACCCAAGGCAGGGGCTGGGTGTGAGGCTGGGGGCTCCAGGGGCAGGCTGGGCTCTCAGCCATGCTCAGGGACCTCACTGTGCTGGAAAGGAGGTGAATTTTAGCAGCTGGAGTCGAGGATTGGAAAGGAGCTGGAATCAGCAGCCTGGCAGCCACACTCGGGTCCCAGGAGAGCCCCCAGCGAGCTCCCGTTCTGCTCCTTGGGAAAAAACCCTTGTCCCACCTGGAACTGCCCCTGCCCAGCCTCGTCTCTCCAAGCAAATGACATCAGGGGCTGCTGGCAGCCCAGCCGGGGCCCAGGCACTGTCCCCACGCTCCCTGATGTCACCTGCTGGCACTGGCAGGGCTGGCGCTGCTTCCCCAGCACGCAGCTGCTTTCCATGGCTCTTTGGGGTGGAATTGGTTTTCCCTTCTCCCCCACAGCAGGGACCCTCTGCTGGTGCCAGGCCTGTGAGGGGCTGCCTCCCCTGGCTCCCCAAGGAATTGTGTTCCTCAGTGCAAACTGAGCAGCACTGAAGCGGTTTCTCAGGAGATGGGGATGAAAACTGCTGGAATAGCCCTTCCAAGTGAAGGGCTGGGCGGGAGGTGGCCCCAGGTGCTGGAAGGGGAAGGGGAGCTGAGCTGACCAAGCCCCTCCAGCCAGAGGTTGGTGCAAAGTAAAGAAAAGGTACCTGAGTGCTCCCTGGAAAACAACTCCAAGCATTTGGGGGATAAGGGAGAGCTCACACCACAGCCTTGCTCCACTGACACCTGGGGCTGCAGAGAGACACTCCCAAGGGTCATTAACAGCTTCAGCCACTGCAAGAACAGCTCTGAGACAGTTTAGGAAGCATAAAAATACGTCACCATTTATTTTACCCGTGAGTCCAGACCCAGCTGGGCCAGGGACACAGTCCCTGATGTTTTCAGGCTTTGGGAAGTTCTGGCACTTAATCCTTTCAGGGATTTATCTGTGACCACACTGAATTGTGCTGGAGGAAGCATCTCCAAACCTCCACATCCATCACACAACTGAGATCACTGCAACACCTCTCCTGTGGCCTCACCTGACACCAAACTCCCAGCAAGAGCAGGCTCTGAACAGCCCAGCAGAGGGAAAGCAGCAGCACAGGGAGTGGGATGCGGTGCAGGAGATAGGGAATCAGTGCTGAACAAAAGGTGCCTGTGGCCTCCAGGGAAGGAAAACACTGACTGAGCTCATCCCACAGCAGCACCATCCAGATTTAAGGAGACAGCATGCACTTCTTTCTTCTCAACAAGCACAGCCCCGGTGTAAGAGCAACTTGTTCTGGTGTGAGTGACAGCACAGAGCACCCAGACCATCCCCTGAGGCCAAATACAGCAGGATTTGTCCCTGACAGAAACAATTCCTTTTTGCCCACCTCCTGTGCTTCTCTGGGAATTTTTTAGCAGGTTCCATGGAGGCTGGCAGGCCCAGCTCAGGGAATGCTGGTGCCCTGTCAGAGCTCTCCAGCCTCAGCAGCAATGTCATCACTTTGGTCTCTTAAAAACCACAGATCCAGCAAAGCTGAATCTTGGTCTGCACCTCAGCCTGTTCCTTCCTCCCAAGAGGATGAACTCCAAAAGGGATCATTACACTCATTAGGGAACATCCAAGAGGATGAACTCAAAAGGGAACATTACAGTGTTTGGGAAATTTAGGATTGAAGAGCATCTGGCCATGCTCAAAACCTGTGTTTAACCCCCTTGCCCACCCCCTTGTGACATCCAGAGTCACTAAATAAAGCCCCAGATTTGTTCCCAGTGCTCCCTTTCCCTGCTCCTCCTCAGTCATACTGCAGCAGGGAGTAGAAAGGGACAGAATTGAGCTTTTCTGACCCTTTCAGGGATTTTAACTCTATGACCACCAGGCACTCCAGGATTTCAGCCTTCAGCCTCTTCAGCAGCTCACAGGCAGCACGCATGGTACCTGTGGAGGGGAGCAGAAACATCCTCACTCCAGGGCCAGCTTCCAGCACCACAGCCATCCCTGCTGCTGCCACAGAGGTGGGGATACCCTTGGAAGTGTCCAAAGCCAGGCTGGATGTGGCCTGGAGCAACCTGGGCTAGTGGGAGGTGTCCCTGCCCACGGGCCCATTCCATGGTTCCATGAACACAGGTGTACATGGGCCACACGTGCTTCCCTCACCTCCAGTTGCCAGCAGGTCATCCACAACCACCACCTTCTGTCCTGGTTCCACAGCATCCCTCTGGATTTCCAGCTCAGCCTGCAGGGAGCAAAGAGCAGCTTTGCTTTAGTCTGGCCTTGGACAGAAACCCCTCACGAGCTGCTGGCTCATGCTGGAACACAGACAAGTCCTCAGCAGCATCAGCCTAAACACTCAGCACCTAAAATCCCAAAAACCCCACAAATTCCAGCTACAGGGGAGCGCCACAGAAACACAGAGCAGGGAGGGGATTGCTGGGCCAACCCTCTGGCACGCCAAGATCCTGAACTTTCATCGTGTGAGTTATGGTGGAATTTTATCCCAGAGCAGCTCTCCAGCGAGGAAAATCTCCTGTCACGCACTGGGGAGCTCTGCCTAGAGCCAGACCCAAACTGGCACCTGTTTGGATGTGTCATATGAGCTTGGTTGGCCCAAACAATCCTCATGGCTTAGGCCTGGCTTTGGGGGCTCTGCTGCCGTTAGTTCCTAGTGGGAGTAGCACAGATTGGGGCTGAGCCCCCGGAGCGGCCGCGGGGTTACGGGGTGGTGGAAGCCATGCGGGAAGGCTCTGACTTACAGCACTTACTGCCAGAGTGGGGAACACTCTCCGTGGTCATGCCCCTGAATTCAAGCCAAAGAAAGCCATTTAGCACCGAGTCTGAGCACCAGCCCCCTCAGAACCACGGCACAGCACCAAGCACCAGCCGTGGGCACAAACGGAGTGACCGTGGCTCAGCTCCCGGGGGCTGTGCCCTGCCAGATCATCCAGGGCACCACAACCCAGCCTGGGACCCCCTCCCCACAGGCTTCAGCACCCCTGGCCCTCCCAGCCTGAGCCCCTGCTGCTCCCAGGCCTCACCTTGCCATATTCCAGGCTGTAGGAGATGGACTCGGTGGCACCGGGGAGTTTCCCCTTTTTCCGCACGGGCACGAAGCCGATGCCCAACCTCTGTGCCAGGGGGGGCCCGATGAGGAACCCACGGGAGTCCAGGCCTGCGGGGCAGAGCAGGAATCAGGGACTCAGGAATCCACGCTGGAAAAGGCCTCCAAGACCACCAAGTCCAACCATTCCCCAGCAGGGCCAAGGCCACCGCTGAGCCACGTCCCCAGGTGCCACATCCACGTATTCTTTGGAATGGTGACTCCACTACTGCCCTAGGCAGCCTGTTCTGATGCCTGATCACCCACTCTCTCAGTGAATTAATTTTCTCTCATATCCAACCTAAACCCCTCCAGGTGCAAGTTGAGGCCTTGTCCTCTTGTCCCACTACTCAGAGTCATTTCACTGGGGGAAGGTCTTGGCATGACCCCCCCTTTTTATCCTCCCCTTCAGGGGGGCTCAAAAAGCAATTTGCTCTTCCAGTCACTTGAAAACACAGCTCACCCTTCTGTTCTCAGCCACATGTGCAGCTGCTGAGCCCCAAGAGCCCATTTCCCTCCCCTCTGACCCTTTTCCTTGGAGATAAACCCAGCAGGGTTTATCAGTCTGGCCACACAAGCAGGAACTCTGTACCTCTGGGCACACTGCACTTATCACAAGACACCTGGGGCAGGTTTGGTCTGTGCTCCTTGCAGCCTGGGCTGAGGCCCAGCCCGAGCACTTTGCCAGGTGAGCTGAGAGGTGCTGTGGCCATTTGTGCCGGCCTGGAAAGGCTCCCTGAGGAAAACAAGCTGGGACAGGGAGTGCCTGCCCTGGGGACAGAGCCTGCAGGCTTGGTGTGCTTCCTCTTTTTTAACAATGAATTATGCAACTGGCACTGAAGTGTCAGAGGGCACCTGCCACAGCCCAAACCAGCATTTCAGGAAATCACGGGGCAAGTGAAGGGTATAAACTGTCCTGGTGTTACCACATGACAGAGGCCAATGTTCAGGTGATTTTTGTGTCCAAGGGCTACAACATTCCCACACCCCACATTTCCCACCGGGACACACGGCTGCACCCATGCCTCGGGGACGCTCAACCAACACTCACCCACAATGAAGTCGATTTTAGGGAATGATGCCCTCACATGATCCTCCAGAAGATCAATCAAAGTCCTGAACGCCACAGGATCCTTCAGCAAGGGGCTGATATCGCTGCAGGGAGGGAGGGAGGGAGTGAGCGACCTGCTGGGGCTCTGAGTTCTGAGCCCAGGGCAGGCTCCAGCCTGGGGCAGAGATGGGCAGCGGGGACAGCAGGGACAGCAGCTGGCAGCGAGTCCCCGGGCCGGCCCCAGCCTGGTCCCATCCCCAGCCCAGCCCTGGCGCCATCCCCGGCCTCATTCCCACCCCCTGTCCTGGTTCCAACCCCAGTTCTGGCTCCAATCTCGCTCCTGGTTCTCTCCTCGATCCCATCCCCGTCCCCATCCCCAT